>JAQJVL010000001.1:3030000-3248777 GCA_035578905.1 Stictocephala bisonia
GAAAATGTACAAACTACTGTGGCCGCAAGAATATTGCGTCACCCGAGTTTGAAGGTTGTTTACATAGTAACTAAGAGCCTCACGAAAACTTCAATAACACCATTGTTTTCCTCATTTAATTATACGTTATTACATGTAAAAAGACCAGCCGGAGTGAGCCACGTGATGCATGGGGATTTCCCGGTATTTTGGCACACTGGTTCAAGGTCAGTTAAAAAGATGTCCACTAAGAGCAAAATTAATTTATTGGTTTCTGATAGCACACGGAGAAGAAATAAACTGAGGTCACATCCTATAGTGCTCGAAGTGTGTGTCAAATTAGTGTGTCGAGTGATTTGCTATGTGATAACAGGGCAGCACCTTTTCAGTACCACCCCTTATTACCCCAAATCCTCAAGGATAAATGTAGTAATAATTACTTCAGATTTATAACTGAAGTACATTAGTTGTACTCTATTTATAACTGCAGAGGAGTCCACTGCGACAGTCTGTTTCTTTTTTTCTCTGTGCATCGATAATATTATCTTCTTATTTCAATATAGAGTTTTATGAAGTATAAGTGTCTTACTTATAAACATAATAGGTTTTCCAATGTAGCAGAGGAGAGGTTTTTCCCAAGGATATGGTTAGGAGGGGAGGCGGAGCATAAAATTAATTAGATTTTATATTATTTGGAACATATACAAACAATAATTAAACAGCTGGTTACATTCAGAATACAGGGATGACAAAAACAGGAGTTATTTTGAGTACCTATTAGCGTTAGATTAAACTTTTTTCATTACATTTGTTAAAACATTAAAACTTTCTTCCTGATCTTTTTCTTTACGTAACACTGACAAGTTGCCAGCCCCGAAACATTCAAATCCTAAAAAAATAAAACAAATATTTTACAATGGAATTAAGTTCTTTTCCTCTATCACTCAGATTGGAATCTAGCCTCTTCAAATTTAGAAGGCAGTCGTGAACCATCCTCTGGATTTTCTCTGTTACAGTGTCCGGGAATTCTATAAATAGTTAACAATAAGATAACTTATATAATTATATAATAAAAGGTTAGCACTAAGATTCTTTTTGTAAGCATAGTTATGTTTTGTCCAAAATTAAGAATGTTTGCGTCCATGTGAATGATTATTTCATTTTTGTTGACTTTCCTAATGTAAATGTTATGTGTCAATTTGGCTAAATAAAGGATTTGATATGATTTGTAGGTGTCTGCCTTGATTATAAGTTTTATAAGTTTTAATAATGTTTACGCTATTTGAACAAAAAAGTAAGTACCGGAATTTTAACTAGTGTTACTGTATATCAAATTTGATACATTACATAATTTTAACTCATCGTGAAAAAATTTCTTGTTGATTTCCTGAAACAAAAATGTCTTAGCTTATAGAGGTCGTAGAGTAATTTCTTGGTCACGTTGTAATTTTTATGAAGTATATATTTACGACACATTATTTTTATATACGTAAGTAAATGAAGTGATTTTATACTGATATAAATTCACTTTGATTTGATCACGATTTAAATCGATATAAAATCACAGCATTTACTTTCGCATGTAAAAGTAATGTATCGTAACTTTACGTTTAATAATGATTACAACGTGACCATAACCATCATAAGTATTTTGATTTTACTACCTCTAGAAACAATTAATTCAAAAATGCACATATCATAACGAACAATTAAACGAGAAAAACAATGGTGTGATTGGAGTTCTCATAGGTCTCTTAGTTTCCTAGAAAACAACCTTCATACTCGGGTGCACATAATTTCTGCACCGACAGTAATGAAATATATGAACGCTTTCCACTGATCCGATATTTAATACAAAATAGACTAAATACTAAACTCGGTTATTTAGTGTATAGAGTAACTAACATTTTAAAATAGTATACATGTAATAGTAAAGGGTGTTTCTTTTAAAACACAACCCATGATTTGAAATGGGTTGAATTTCAATACAATTAACAATACATATAGTTAATACAATGGGTACAGAATACTGTTCGAAAGCATCTTAACATAAAACAAACGATTTTCTTTTAAATTATTTCTCCACAATAAACACTCTCTAGTCTTTGTTCAAAACCATGTTTCTAACCTCAACATAATGATATTGCAGGAAACCCAAATAAAGTGAACAAAAATGCAACACTGTAAATCAGCTGATAGCTAAGGAAAAAAAAGAACAAGGGATACCAACCTGCGAAATTGTAATTATCTTAACCCTTAATTTTCTGTACTTGTAAAAAGGGTTGCGTTTTAAAAGAAGCACCCTGTATAATCTGGCTCAAACGTTCTGACGTTGAGTATAGACAAATATCAATTATATTGTTTACATGGGTTTCACAGTGGAGGATAGAACACTATTATGTAATAACAGTGACAGGAGAGCGGTTCGCAGTGATAAGGAAGCGGCACAATGAATGGTGCAAATTGCTACTATTATAGTCCGGTCTACCTCGGAGGCCTTGGCTTTGCTAATTGCCTACCGTCCTCTCCTCTCCATGCTATTGTTGTCGTATGCTGAAGCTGAAGAAGTGCATCGAGGCATTCAGAGTCAAGGACACGGCCTCCAACTGTCATTATCAGCCACCGGGCCACATCCTTCTTATTGTCTAGCGTAAATGGGCCGACGCAATGGACATGCAGGTCGTCGGACAATACCTCCGACAACCCGCTGCACTTTCTTTTGTTTTTATTTTGAATGAGTTGTTTTGTTCGTAAAAACAACACTACATAACTCGATTAATTACTGGGGTTTTGATTGCTTGCAAAATAAGGCAGACACCTACAAATCATATCAAATCCTTTATTTAGCCAAATTGACACATAACATTTACATTAGGAAAGTCAACAAAAATGAAATAATCATTCACACGGACGCAAACATTCTTAATTTTGGACAAAACATAACTATGCTTACAAAAAGAATCTTAGTGCTAACCTTTTATTATATAATTATATAAGTTATCTTATTGTTAACTATTTATAGAATTCCCGGACACTGTAAAAGGGAAAATCCAGAGGATGGTTCACGAACTGCCTTCTAAATTTGAAGAGGCTAGATTCCAATCTGAGTGATAGAAGAAAAGAACTTAATTCCATTGTAAAATATTTGTTTTATTTTTTTAGGATTTGAATGTTTCGGGGCTGGCAAGTTGTTAGTGTTACGTAAAGAAAATGATCAGGAAGAAAGTTTAAATTTTTTAACAAATTTAATGAAAAAAGTTTAATCTAACGCTAATAGGTACTCAAAATAACCCCTGTTTTTGTCATCCCTGTATTCTGAATGTAACCAGTTGTTTAATTATTGTTTGTATATGTTCCAAATAATATAAAATCTAATTAACTTTATGCTCCGCCTCCCCTCCTAATCATATCCTTGGAAAAACCTCTCCTCTGCTACATTGGAAAACCTATTATGTATATAAGTAAGACACTTATACTTTATAAAACTCTATATTAAAATAAGAAGATAATATTATCGATGCACAGAGAAAAAAAGAAACAGACTGTCGCAGTGGACTCCTCTGCAGTTATAAATAGAGTACAACTAATGTACTTCAGTTATAAATCTGAAGTAATAATTACTACTGTATATTTATCCTTGAGGATTTGGGGTAATAAAGGGTGGTACTGAAAAGGTGCTGCCCTGTTATCACATGGCAAATCACTCGACACACTAATTTGACACACACTTCGAGCACTATAGGATGTGACCTCAGTTTATTTCTTCTCCGTGTGCTATCAGAAACCAATAAATTAATTTTGCTCTTAGTGAACATCTTTTTAACTGACCTTGAACCAATGTGCCAAAATACCGGGAAGTCCCCATGCATCACGTGGCTCACTCCGGCTGGTCCTTTTTTATTATCTGTGGCCATGGCATCAACATAATCATCAAATCATGACATAAAGTATTTTATGACGTATAAAATTTTACACGTATTATTTTTACACGTGGAAATGATTGTAAATAAACTACTTAACCTAGGGTGACCAGACGTCCCGTAAAAACGGGATTGTCCCGTTTTCCCAGATAAACCCAGTGTCCCGAAAAGCTTCTCGGGACGCCTAAATGTCCCATACATACGTTAGGTAGGCATACACACCATCAATTCGCTACTATTTCCTTAATTATTAATTAATATATAAGTGACTATGTCTTATTCTACAATAATATCATTTGGAAAATTCTATCCGACGCCCCGACCTCGTCTTTACACTATGGATCAGTGAAGACAAAAAAATACCATAGTGTCACGAAAAGTGGGCTTCTTTTTTCAAAATCTTCACTAGGGCAGAGCAACACTCTGAGTTTTTAAAGAAGTGTCAGTATGTGTTTGCGATTCCTGCTCACAATCGAAATACTGAGAGAATATTTTCACTAATGAACATCCAATGAACAGATGAACGGAACAGGATGGGATTGGAATCCTTTTCTGCAATTCTCCAAAATGGATTGTTGTGATTTTTATAAATTTGTCTTAGAACAGACAGAAATGTTAAAGATGGCTGGAACAAATGCTAAATATTTCAAAGAATCAAATAACTCTTTTAACATTTAATATTTTTCATACAATGTATTTTGTTCTAAATTATCTGGTAGGCCTACCTAACTTTATTGTTTGATAATCTCCAAATAGGGGTTTTAATCAATAAACCGTTTATAATTTATTGAGTCTTGTTTCAATTTTAAAACCAAACTTCAGACAAATGAAGTTGAACGAAAGTGGTAACATTGAAATTGAGTTAATTGTGACATGCTGGAATATAACTGTGTGTTTGGGGTTGTTTTATATTTTATATACAAAATTTTTTACAATTTTATTTAGAAAATTAAAAGTATGGAGGGAGGGACTATTGAGGGGGAGTCCTTATTGAGTAAACAGGTTAGGCAAAATAATCAAAACTATTTTCCTTAGGGTATGTGAAACCCAAAGCTCCATTAGAGCGTTGAAATATGTTATTTTTAGCTAAAATGTAGCCTTCAAGCCGCTAAACTTAGGTATAATCTTTGTGTCAAAATTATAGGTGTCCCGTTTTTTCAGTTGAAGATCTGGCCACCCTAACTTAACCCACACTGACTGAACTGTTTTATCTTATTAAGCTGATACATTATAAAAATGTGTCCCAAGCCTTCATTGTTACTTAGACCAAGACCATGCTCTTAGTTTTAGAGTCTATCTAATTTAAGAATGATTCCTTTAACGAACAAAAAACAAAAATGGCCGATTTGTGATTAGTCTCAGTCTTATTATGGACTTAATGCGTAAACTGTAACTGATAAGTCCATAATAAGACTCAGACTAATCACAAATCGGCCGTTTTTGGTTTTTGTTCGTTAAAGGAATCATTCTTAAATTAGATAGACTCTAAAACTAAGAGCATGGACTTGGTCTAAGTAACAATGAAGGTTTTGGACACATTTTTATAATTTATCAGCTTAATAAGATAAAACTATTCAGTCAGTGTGGGTTAAGTTAGGGTGGCCAGACCTTCAACTGAAAAAAACGGGACACCTATAATTTTGACACAAAAATAGAACACGTGTTTTAGTATTGTAATATACAATGGATCGTGCGCGATATCGTGCAATTAATGAGAAGTAAGTTCGTGAAGGCCTACTGTTGGCAAAAATAAATACATAGTAAGTAAAGACCATCTAGTTCTTACCCAAATAAATCTGCCAGTCAGTCTTGGCGAAAGCGTAAACGAAACCTGCTAGTATCTTGCTCATGCAGGACATGACGCCAATCAGAGCATCGTCTATCTTCAGCATATGGCTGAATACTCCAACAGACAAAAGTGTTCCTGGAAATAAAAAAGTAATAGTCACGTCTTATATCTGTTAATTCATACTAAATACTTTTTTTAGGACTTTCACTTCAACCCTAGATTCTTAGTTTAAGGAATATGCACAATTCGTTCCATTGAATAAGTAGTTTATGTAAATTTTCATTTTCATTAACAATTACATGTACGTAAAATATGTAAGTCCTGTTAATGTATATATGTTAATCAATGCGTATTAATCTACGTTAATGTTATACGTGATGTTATTATAAACTTATTTTATATACATGAAGAAAACCTAGTAGGAAAACAGTTCTATATATCCTCTCGTGTAAAAAATTCCTCATGTCCAATTCGGTAAAAGACCATGCAATAAAACTTTTGTAATGATCAATACATGTCAATAATGTCTAGTGTTTAGTTGAAATTTATATGTTTATTTGAGGAATCAGAAAGGAGGAGGAGATTTGAAAAAAGACAATGGAAATGTTTAATTTTGATTAATTAGTTTTAAATAGAGTATAAACAACCTTGGTGTATTGTTACATAAATATTCCTGGATTAATACAATAAAATTTTTCAAATATTTGCCTCTGTCCTATCTATTATAATTTCTTTGGATAGTAAATGGCAGACCTGAACTTTAGTAGTATAAACATACTACTCTGGTAATTCAAATTTTCAAATAAAAAATAAAATCTTTTCCAATCCGACGGAAACAGTATTGGTCACTGCCGCTTAACTTTGAATAAAGTAATTTGCTATAATAATCACTGATATGATGTTCAAGACTGTTTAATATTATTTTTAAATAAGAGATTATATTTTGGATTGACGACACATTTACCAATTTAACAAACATGAGGTTGTAGTGATTAGATGTGGTGTGAATGAAAAGGAGGCAAACATTAATAAATGCGCCAGGCAAGGATGCTCTCTTTCACCACATTTATTTAATTTGTATATACAAAAAGCAATTGACAGAATAATAGCAGAGCTACATGTTGGACTAAAGATTATTGGAGATATGGTGAACATGATCAGATTTACTGATGATGTACTTACCGTGGGAGGATATGCAGAATATGCTGGAAATAATGGAAAGAGTACTGAAGCAGGATTATGGAGTGAACATAAACAAAATAAGGATTAAGGTAATTGAGTGTGGTAGTGATGAAGGAAAACAAGTTAATTGAAAATTGGGCACAATTACTATTCAACAAGTAAAGAAGTTTAGTAATTTAGGGAGAAAGATTACATGTGATGGAAGATGCACAAAGGAAATAAAATACAGATTTAACCAATAAAAACTAGGTTTTAATAAAAAGATATTTTTTTGACATCAAGGAATATTCGTTTAAATATCAGGAAAGAATTACTGAAAACTTACGTTTGGAGTGTAGTATTGTATCTTGGACCGCAAGAGAGAGTTTTTAAAAAGACTGCTGGCATTTGAAATCTGGTGTTATAGAAGAATGTTAAGAGTAATTTGGACGGAAAGGAAAACAAATGTGGTAGTTTTTGAGGAAGCTCAAGAACGGAAACAGTTGATGATAATCATTAAAGAAGGAAAGCCAAGTTTGTTGGACATGTACTGCGACATGATGGACTGTTGAAAAGAATAATAGAGAGAAAAATAGAAGCTGAAAATCAAAAAGGGGGGTCCACCTGGACCAGATCAGTCAGATTATATGCGATGTGAGACATAAAATAAAAAGGAAGGCGTAGAAGAGGAATGGTTGGAGAGCTGCTGCCAACCAACTTCTGGGTTGAAACACAAGAAGAAAACTAAAGCCAGTTAATTCAATGGCTGATGTTACTTACCAATAAGATTCGTCATCATACTGTATGTCGAAAAGATGCTGTAGTCCACTTCATTCCAGTTGAACCTGTACCTCGTGAACAGGTACATTACTGTCATCTCCCCTGAAATCATCAAGTCACAATCAAAATCAATAAAGAAATGGGTCAATGGTCTTTTAAATCCAAAGACTACTGAATTGGATGGTTGCAATATTGCAAAAAATTATCTCAAACAGTCCCAAAACAAAAATGTATATTTTTAGCTAGTAAAAAGTCCTAAAATATCCATGGAGTGAGACATTTTGTGGAAAATAAAAAAAAAATCATCTAAGTTATCCAATAAGTTGATAACAAAATAAATATTTCAAAGAAATTTCGAATATAAATTTGGGCTGGTAGTGGAGGGAATTTCAGATGTTAAAAATTCCTCAATTCAAATGTAAAATTGCATCGGTGGTAAAAAATCTATCTTTCTCACTTGAAGACTCCTTTCCAGTCTTCCTTCAAGTCTGGAGAGACTACGCATTACCAACTACGAACTACCAGAAAATTTAATGTTTTAATATTTATCCAAATTTAAACAGATATTTTCACTACAATGCATCATGAATATATCATCACATGCAAGTCCAAGTAATTTCTGAATTTATGGCTTGGTTAAAAATTAATTTATGCCAACATATCATACTAACAGTGTAGTCATTATCGGCATTTCATGGATTGTAACAATGTCTAGTTAAAGGAGACATATAACCAACACCTTGTCATACCGTTTTACTTTTAAATGTGCAACAATAATTTTAAAACAATAATAACAGCAGGCCCAAAGATAGGGAGGAAAGAGAAATTCTTCAGTAATCTGTGACTCGGGTAGGTAATCTACAAGTGGTTGAGCACGACCACTATTTGGTAAAGCATACTTTAATATCTTCCTACCAGACAAACGCCACGAGTAATGCTGGGCGGGTGGGTAAATACCACTGCTCGTGTAAGGGTGGGCGGGTAGGTCAATACCACTGCACGTGTAAGGGTGGACGGGTGGGTCAATACCACTGTACGTGTAAGGGTGGGCGGGTGAGTCAATACCACTTCACGTGTAAGGGTGGACGGGTGGGTCAATACCCCTGCACGTGTAAGGGTAGGCGGGTGGGTCAATACCACTGCACGTGTAAGGGTGGACGGGTGGGTCAATACCACTGTACGTGTAAGGGTGGACGGGTGGGTCAATACCACTGTACGTGTAAGGGTGGGCGGGTGAGTCAATACCACTGCACGTGTAAGGGTGGACGGGTGGGTCAATACCACTGCACGTATAAGGGTGGGCAGGTGGGTCAATACAATTGTTCGTGTGTATTAACTCACACTTGCAGAACTGTCTCTATCTTTGTTCTCCTTCCTTTGTCTTGACCATTGCCCTGTATTTACTAAGTTAAAAAGAACGCTTTCCTCCTCTTGACTAATTGAAACTGACCACCACTGTGGTTGGAATATCAACTTACAACCGATGCCATTAGACATTCTAGTTGACGGATGCCGGTGCCTTTGGATTATTCCCTAATCAATGTCAATACTGGCAGCAAGTTTTTACTTTAATTAAAGAAATGGTCTTACCGGCACAGATTTTTAACTGGCCAACGACTAAAATAAAATTTACATTAATAAATACAATGGGCCTGACCGTTTTGTGTGGTCCAAATGTTTTAAAGAACGTCCGACTACTACCTGAGTTAGGAATACTAATCTATAAGGTTTGTCGACTAATTCTGCTCTTATTACAATAATTTCTCCTGTAGTGTTGACATAATTATAATCGATAATTAAACACATTCACATAAAGACGTAAAGCGCGTTTTTTTACTTATTAATTGTTATGTCATTGCTGTTCCTAGTAGTATTAAGGAGTCAAGGTCCACTGTTGTTACAGATTAGATAATCCCATAAACCCATTGAGCCAAAATGTATTTTTATGGGTTTGTTTGGAGAGTAATCGAACTGTTTGAATCATACTACTTTCAGAGAAGACACATTACAAGGCTAGAAATGAGTAGGGGTATCAAATATTTTCAACATGTCGATATATCGAATTATCAGTATATCGCAAAACAAATATCGATCCAACGATAATATCGAAAGAAAAATATCGATATATCGGATAACTGATATATCGTATTGTAAATTATTTATCTGTTTAAAATCATGCACTAACTCCTATGTCATGACTAAAAATATACTTTTTTTGCTGTACTATATTTAGAATAGCTTACTGAATGTTAAAATTAAATACATTTATCTACACGAAACAAGTTTTGGTCTGTGGAGTTATGTGAAAAAATTCAATATAAGAATAATTATACCTTTAATTACTATATTAACTATCAAAGAATAGCGTAATAACATCATTATTTTTGTTTTCCACATTTAAAATACCATTAGGCTTCTTATAAAAACTAAAACTCCACCTAGTGGTTTATAATAAACTACATTTTAATGCGTTAACTTCACGTAAAAATAAGTAATTAAAGTTATTTTATTATTTCAATACATGTTTTGTACGCATAAAAGGCAATTTAAATGTGTTTTTCCAAGTCGTGATAATTTTGAGGCGAGAGAATAACGTCAATATTTAGTGATATGATATATTGAACGAAAATATCGATATAACCATTATCATCGAAAGAAAATATCGATACTACTATATCGATACAACGAAACATATTTATCGATATTTCCGCTATATCGATAGACTACATCGTTGCCACCCCTAGCAATGCAAACTCCTTGAACCGGAGTGTAGTTCAATTTGTTCTCGCCTGACTTCACCAGTAGAAGGAAAATTGTATGGCACATCTACATGCAGTTTTTTACTTGTATTAAGTGCTAAAATAGCTGTTGCATTTATAGCTAAAATCAATCAACAATTTTACGTATGCTAAAAAAAATTATTTTATGTTCCAGGTGAGAAAGTGCATTATAGTAGATATTTCACAACAAAATTAGTATGGCACATAAGTGACGACAATACGAGGCTCATGTTTGATGGTGAGGACTTTGTGGTGTGACAGAGAGGACACTTCACGTTGTGTATAATTGCAAATTGAATACACATCTACATAAGAAGTACAGAACCCATGTTGATCATTCAGCCTGGCGCAGAGCTTGAAAATGCTAGTTCAATCAATGGCAGGTAGACTGTGCGGGGCTTCTTTCCTTCAAGTTAATGTTTTTGAGAGAGAGTGCATTGACTTTATCTGCCGCGCTCTGCCTGTACTCAAAGCAGAACACTCTCTTGGCGACTTATTAAACCTAAAGAAAACAGGCTTTTTACCATAAAGGTTTTTCTTCCTGCTCTTGGTGACGTTCTCTGGCCAATTCTGCAATGCAGCTGAGCGTTCAAGTAGTACCACATCTCTTCCTTCCCCTGTGCTGTACTTTGTACAAGCGATTCCTTTGTTTAAAACATATCCCTGTAGATTTGGTATTTAATAATCCATTTAAATGTTTACATAATATAAAATGGTACAGAAATTATAATTTTCAAATAATGAAATTAATATAAATTGTTTGAAATAACTTATATTTTTAATTTAGACTTCAATTATACATCGACTTTTATCATTGAGCAAATTCATATTCGTGTTATAAAAATGTTTGTTATCCTTTTGAAATTGTTAAAATTTGCATAATAGTTATTTGTTAGTTTGTAATATTAAAATTAACGCTAATCATTAGGATTTGTGAGATGTATAACTTTGAGTCTAGGCAATATAACTGTGTGTGCCAAGATGATATTTTGAAAATAATATCTTAGCTAAATTTATTTAAATTTAAAATGTTGATTTTAAGATGTAAATTTGAAAACAACAATAATAGGTACCAAGTATCTCTGGCAAGGTGCAGTTAGGCATGGACCGTACATGACATCTCCTACCTCGCCGAGAGTATAGAGATTTTTGTGTCCACTGTCGATAGCTCCCCCCCATGCCTTTTACATGCAATCAATCCATCGTGCAGTAAGGTTCGCTTGCTTCATGAATCTGTTGTTCCGAATCTCTTAGTCATTAGTTATTTTAGTTACATTCTACTGATATTCAGCTTACCGTATTATCTCGTGGGGAAGACGACAATGCCAACTTAAGAATCGACCTATTTTTCAGTCGAATCTGTCACTGACACTTTTCTGAATAAACATTATGCCACTAATATTTCAGGAAGTATTTATAAATTATAAAGATAATATTTTTAAATGCTTTCCATATTATATAACCACTAAAGTTATGAAACCTCTTCGAAGAGGCCTCTTCGTTTAAGAGTCTTCAGAGGGTGTCGGCCATGTTTGTTTTAATTCCATAAGAACAACGTTATTTTTGAACCGGACATACGATCACACGTATCTAAATTAAATAGTTTTTTTTTAACGGATTTGTTCCAAACAGATTGCATTTGATCAAGAATGAAATTGCGCGTTGGAATTGTTTTACGAATTCCTAATTAGTTTTATAGCAAAAATATAACAAATATTTAGTTTGTAGTTTATTCTTACCTATTTTTTTGCATAGGCGTACCTATTTTCCTATTTTCCTATTACCTAGTACCTATTTTCAAATAGTATATAGTACCTATTTTTCCTAGTACCTATTTTCAAAACTAGGCGTATGTATTCAAAATATCAAAAGCAAATCCAATGCGCAATATGATAACATTTAAAATGACACCTCATACACAGCTTTTGGTCAATAAATAACGAAAAAATATAGATTCGCAAATAACATTGCTCTTATGGGATTAAAACCAACATGGCCGACAGCCTCTAAGATTCTTAATGAGGTCAATAAATCCTGAGCAACGTGTACAGTGAATTGTGTTCGGGGAATCACCAGCACGTAACCTCTGACATTGGACTGGGTCGTTCACTCCTCTGCAAGAAAAATCAAGGAAGATCCTTTTCAACGGTCTGCAGATTTAGAAGGAAATTAGGTAGTTAGATATCTGTTTGGTTTGCTTCAACCTTAAGTCACAGCCGGTGATCAATTGGATTATTATCGGTGCGCGCTCATGTTACAAGGCTGTTAGCCAACTGGCTCGCAGGGAAATCCGCACTCAACCAGAGACTGTGCAGGGTTCACGATCATAATCCTTACTTTTTAGAAAGTGTTCAATCAAGCGCTTGGTATTCCACAATATATTAACTCATCAGGGTCGAGTCTCGTTAGAGGACATCCTTGATGGAAACACACTTACACGTTTTATCTATTAGGTCATTATGTATACTGTTTATCACATAATAATGAACACACGCATTATTATACTTGTGTGAATGAAGTAATTCAATAGAAAAAACTATCTTCAAGAATTATAGCTCGTGTAGGACTTTATACACCTTGTAAATATTTATTTATACAAGTATATATACAGTATTTGGACAGTTTTTGCAATTTATATTTTTTAATCAATTTTACTTGTTGTAAATAATCCAAATTCCACTTTTATAATGACTTTTATAGCAAAAACAATAGACAAAACTTGATTATTTTTAATCTAGTTTAATTGTAAAAAAAGCATTCTCTTTTTACGTGGGGTGGAACTTTATGATAAATTCCTATTTGCTGTACTTTTTACACATCAAGGTATATTTATCCTTACATTTTTGCTCATTCTATTTATTTTTCTCGGTATTGACCGTAACAATTAGTCCTCCGGGCCGGATCATCACATCCAAAAGTTGAGTAAATCTATTTCGTGTTACAAATCAATATTCTGATCCATTTTAAGCAATCTCAATTCGGGGTTGACTGTGAGTTATTTACTGATAATGCTGGTTTTATGCAGCACGTTCCGTATTCTCGTTCCGGAATATAGACGTTGACGCGTCCCGCGTCTGTCACGCGTTTTCATGATGTTGGCTGACGCGCGTCAGCTCGAGTCGCGCGTATGACATTTAGGTCAATTTTACTGCTGTGTTCCCAAACTGAAACGGTGGGGAGCTTATATTGTACTATTGTTTGTGCAGTTGTGCTCGTGTAGTGCTGACTGCTTGTTGACAATTTGAAACTTCGACACTTTCGCGATATACATGTTATATTATTTATTATGTAAGAAACCCCGTAAACGAAGGGACATTTCATAAATAAAGTAAGATTTCATAGATACGTGTTTTATAAAAGGGACTAATGTAAAATTGTAGAAATGTGGGAAATATTACACCTAGAACCCTTGAATGCCAACAATAACAAATACCTGTCCACTGCTCTGTCGCAGAACGCCGAACGCGCTGTATAAATGCACATATTTGATTCTACGTAATTAGAGTGAACGCGCCACACTTTTAGAACGCACGTTCTTAAAGACTGCCACGGTTATCTAGAGAACTCGCGTTCCTCCGGGGATACAAATTGACGCGCGTTCGTGCATTTAATTTAACTAGAAACACGGCTCGTGTGTAGTGGGACGCGAAACGTTTTATGTTTGACTGGAAGCAATCATCTTAAATACGCGAACTCAAGATTAATCAGCATTTGAGCTGCAATTAATTTTTTTTAATCTAAAAAATAATGTTACATTGATATTAACATTTGTGTTCTATTTGTTGTGTTGTCAACTTTTATTCATTGTATTATTTTATTTACAAAAAAAAGGAAGATCTTAAAAGTAAAGCTTGCACTGGAAACCATGAAAGGTTATTTCGTAAGGTACAGGGTACTTTAGAGATGATAAAATCTTTGCCTAAATATGTAGATGTATTCTTAGCTGGAGTATAAAAAGCTGCAAAAGATTTTAAATTGTTCAAGGACGTTTAGGATATGCTGTAAGGCTTGATTTACATATTACTTCAGAGGAGGTACCCGTAGGTGCAGTGTCAGGTTCTTATGATGAGCTTTATTATGAGGAAATAGCAGTCTCAAGTTATTGTAGCTGAAAGGAAAAAACTTAACGTAGAGCCTAAACTAAAGACAATGTTACTACTGTAGCTCATGACTTGCACCTAAGCCACCACTTATTGATATGCCTATGTTCAAGGGTGATCTTGACAATTTTCCAGCCTTTAGCAATCATATGTGTGCTTTGTTTAGTACAGTAGGCTATATTTTTAATTAACTTTTTTAGTAAACTCTATCTTTCTGAAAAGAGAGAAAATAGCTTTGATAACTGAAATATAGGTCAGGCCACGTCCTTCAGATGGCTCTGATTAATTTTTTTTATGAAACTATAACAAACAAAATTGTGAATATTTTTATGACATTTTAATGAGTTATTAAATGTTCTAATGCAATATATTATTAACAAGTGAGTTATTTAGTTGAGTATTTATGCAGTTTCTAGGCGCTTTGCCACTTTTTTATCACCAGAGGGAAAAAACACATTTTACACATCAAAATCAAAATGTTTGAAGATGTCATTTTCGATACATCTCCGTTATTTTTCTTGATTTCTTCATAACTTTTTTAAATTTCATATATTTTTTTGTTGAACATGTATTTGAAAACTATTTTGGTCTACTACAATAACTTCTTTAAGATATCACAGAAAAAACTAATTTCGAGGCAAATCACCAATGATGGCCATATGCACAACGATAGTAGGAGCTATGACTAACCACAAAAATTTAATTCGCACACATTCTCACCGGAGGACAGGCACCCAATTTTAACGTAAATTACGAATTTTGGTTGATTAAATACACTAGAGGTGATAAAAAATAACTTAATTTTAAGATAAGTTAGGTTATATTTTTAGGTACCGTAAGTAAAAAAGTGTATTTTCGGTGAAATTTTATTAAAACCCCAATCATATATTCATATTCAGCATGAAAAATGGAAAAAATGGTTTAAAATACCGAGTATTTTGAAAAGCTGGGTTTTATTATAAAAAAATTTTTCAACTGTCTGTAAAAAAAATTAAAATTGTCGTGGTTAAAATCAACCTCTGTAAGAGATATTAACTCATATTTCACAACTTTTTTAACCAGAAGTCGTGTTTTTACGTCTAGAAAGTACATAATGACCTTTGATTGTAGTTATTCGATATTGTGGTGCAACAATTTGTTTAGTCACACGGAATTGCATGAATAACTGGCTAAACACCTGTTATCTTTAATCAACTATTGCACACAGGGTCCAGTTAACGCTATCTTTTCTCGGAATGTAGCGATACAGGTATCAGCCGAACGGTCCATATCTCTGCATTCGCTGATTACTTGTTGGGGCAAGTTTGGATCATGAAAATCCTAATCAAACACTATTTTACATGAAATACACTGTTTCTAAACACTTCAACATTTCGAAACAAATAATTTATAATTACAGTGACACAGTTTATACAATAGTGGTCGTGTTATTTTGAAACAAATAATTAATTATTACAGTGACACAATTTATACAATAGTGGTCGTGTTATTTTGAAACAAATAATTAATTATTACAGTGACACAATTTATACAATAGTGGTCGTGTTATTTCGAAACAAATAATTTATAATTACAGTGACACAATTTATACAATAGTGGTCGTGTTATTTTGAAACAAATAATTAATTATTACAGTGACACAATTTATACAATAGTGGTCGTGTTATTTTGAAACAAATAATTAATTATTACAGTGACACAATTTATACAATAGCGGTCGTGTTATTTTGAAACAAATAATTAATTATTACAGTGACACAATTTATACAATAGTGGTCGTGTTATTTTGAAACAAATAATTAATTATTACAGTGACACAATTTATACAATAGTGGTCGTGTTATTTTGAAACAAATAATTAATTATTACAGTGACACAAATTATACAATAGTAGTCGTGTTATTTTGAAACGATTTACGTAAAAAGGTAAATTCCCCGGACCTTTTATGACAGTAATATTTGTGACAGTCTGCATATTTCCTAACCTTTGGCATAGTTAGGAAAATTTAATTAAACGCAGCATTTTAATACTGCTGGCTATTTATTACAAATTGATAGTTGTTGGCAATTCTTTGCTAATCGAGTAAAGGCCACTTGAAGTCACTTTCTCTTTTCCTAACGAGTCTTGTTGCCTCAAAACATAATAAATCGTGGAATAAATATGTCAAATTCATTTAAATGTTCCCCAAATTCAAACTATTTTTTAAATAAATATACTAATGAAAAGTAATCAAATGTGTTGCTCTATTAAACTCGTTTTAGTTAAATGAAAAATTATTTTTATATTTCTGATAGATATATGTAGGCCTACTACGATGGATATGTTATGAATAAATTGAAACAGAGGTTAGGTTGCAATAATGTACTGCTGATACTGATAGCATTTTCAGCTTTTTCCCCCCTTCCAAATATATGAATAATAAGTTATTTTGGTAATTATTGGTGGAAAGTTTGAGTTTGAGTTTGGGGGAAAGCTAAAGAAATTTGACCAAGACAAATTTAGCCATTTCAACCTCAAGAGTCATATATCACACGTTTTTGGGATAGTTTTTAAAGAAATAAGTTGCCTAAGGTAAAATAAAGGTGATTACAAGAGAATTGTTCATGTTCTTGAATTCCAAGCCCTTAAATACTACAAAGGAGATTTAGTTTCAGGTAATGACAATTATGGTAGATTAATTCATATTGAATTTAATTCTGAGATTGTGTACAAGGTCTATTAAAAAGATTTTCTCAAATCAAAAGTATAACACAAATCTTGAATAAACCGTGAATTAATTTCCTTCCATATAAATGAGCCAGTTACTCCCAGTTATCAAAACATTGCAAGGCTCTCCAAATTATGTAACATATATGTAACACATTTATATTTTTGTTTTATTTACACTATACTGCCCCTTTGTTTGGTTTTTGCCAGGTTGTTAAATGATTTTATTTGTATATTATTTATAATTGTTTATTTTTATAAATATATATATATTATTGTTTTGTTACAATATTTATCATATTTATTATTCATAAATATTGTTACATGTTTATTGTACTGTTTTGATTGTAGTTTTGGCATTTGACTGGTGAGTATCATTATTTAGCCTGTGTTCATGTTACGTACTTCCGGTTAGAAAGATAAATAATAATTGTACTTAAACACACAAAATATCAATTCTTTATTTCAATAAAATATTATAAAAAATGTATGCTTAGTATTAAAATTGTATTAATATACTCTTAAACTAGAGAGAAAAATTAATATAACATTGTAAAATATGTAAATAGCAAATAAAATATTTTTTAGTTTGACAATTCAAAAACGAGAGATTTTTAACAGTTTTGGACTTTTATTTGAAAATCTTAATAGGCTACCAGCCTGGTATTGATAAAATAATGTTTTATCTCTACATACATCAAGATATATGACAAAAAGACAAAGGGTTGGGAGATTACTTATTCCATTGAGTAGAGATGTTTTCGGTACGAGGGGAGGTTTTATAAGTCTGGATACCTTGAAGGGGGACGCGATAAAGTGTCCTAAAGACAAACTGAGCCAGTTTAGGTGGGACAGATTGTCGTTGGGACACTTTGTCCGCAGCGTGCAAAATTCCAAGATGGCCCAGGTTGTCCTTTTGTGAACAAACAAACTGGATCATATTCCTGAGTGGTTCAATTTGACTTTGGTTCACTTTGTCCTCGTTGGATTTTAGAAAATGGTCCAGTTTGTTGTTGGGATATTTTGTCCGCGTCCCTCTTGAAGGTTAGGAGCGAGCTACGGTTAGGCCTTCAAGAAGAGTGGTCAGCCTAGGATAGGAGTGGGATGATGAGGTGACAGCACGTAGGAAGCAGGCAACCTGGGACCCAGGAAAGAAGGCTCCAAGGAGACAACAAACCTAGCACAGAAAACTGGCTCAGAAGGAATCAATAAGAACAAGAACCATTGAATGGCTAGCTATAGGCTATAAGATCATTAGGTCAACTAGTTGTTTGATGAGCGGTAAAGAGGGGAAGCTATTTCAACCATATGGTGTAAAATGTTATAAAAGTGTTACACCCTCTGGAGGTGTAAAGCCTCCGTGCAAATGGCTGAACAGAGGCTGCCGTCACGGCTCTTATCACTGTTAGCAGTTGCAAACTGATGCAGTATAAATTGCAAAATAAATTTGCAGTAGTGTTAGGTTTAATTGCATTCGTGAATAATCATAACATACAAATCAAATATTTTTATGTTATAAGCATTCATGATCGACCGTTGCAGATGCAAATATTTATTCAAGACACCTTGATTATTTGTTAATTTGTTGGTTTAGAATACCCAAACTCATAAAATTTGTATAAAGCACAAAAATACTTTTAATACCTTAGGACAAATGGGTCCACAAACCAAAATTAGATATTTTGGGAGCAACTCAAAACTTTCTAATGCAAAGCTCCATCATGTTACACTTAAGTGCAAATTACAGGTATCTATCCCAACACTATCATGTATGGTGGCAATAAACAACCGCTGACATGTTTTGTTATTGTTTAATGCCTGTTATTAAAGAAAACGTTAAAACACTTCCCAAGTTGTTTAGCAAATTTGTATAAAAGTAATTGAAAGTTATCAATAATATATTTTACGGCTTTTATCAAATGCAAACGCTTCCTGTATGTTCATATAAATTAGCATTTTAATTTGAAGGGGTTTAAGTTTACAGTTTTTTTAACGAACCAAGACATGTTTGATAATTATTGCATAGCCATACACCGTATGGAACCATTCTTAACATTTAATTGGCACCCCAAAAAGTTATAGACAATGTTTGCAAAAATTGTCTATAACATTTGTTGTTATTTACGATTCAGTTGATATTTACGTATCACCTTACTCATAAACACACCCTTTATTAGGAACATTACGTATACAGTTATGATTCTGCTGATATTTCCCTATCACCATACTCATTAACGCACACTTTATTAGAAACGTTACGTATACTGTTATAATTTTGTTGATATTTTTGTATCGCCATACTCATATATACACTCTTTTTGAGAACACTACGTATCCTGTTAAAGTTTTGTTGATATTTTCGTATCGCTATACTCATAAATACACCCTTTATTGAGAACATTACGTATCCTGTTATAATTTTGTTGATATTTTCGTATCGCCATACTCATAAATACACCCTTTATTGAGAACATTACGTATCCTGTTAAAGTTTTGTTGATATTTTCGTATCGCCATACTCATAAATACACCCTTTATTGAGAACATTACGTATCCTGTTAAAGTTTTGTTGATATTTTCGTATCGCCATACTCATAAATACACCCTTTATTGAGAACATAACGTATCCTGTTAAAGTTTTGTTGATATTTTCGTATCGCCATACTCATAAATACACCCTTTATTGAGAACATTACGTATCCTGATAAAGTTTTGTTGATATTTTCGTATCGCCATACTCATAAATACACCCTTTATTGAGAACATTACGTATCCTGTTAAAGTTTTGTTGATATTTTTGTATCGCCATACTCATATATACACCCTTTATTGAGAACATTACGTATCCTGTTATAATTTTGTTGATATTTTCGTATCGCCATACTCATATACACACCCTTTATTGAGAACATTACGTATCCTGATATGATTCCGTTGACATTTTTGTAACGCCATATTTATAAACACGTCATTTATTAGAAACTTTAATCCTGTTATAATTTTGTTGATATTTTCGTATCGCCATACTCATAAACGCCCTTTTTATTAGGAACTGTACGTGTCTTGTTATGATTCTGTTATACAAATCGTGCTATGAAGGGGTTTTTATCGTTTTAAGGCTAATATGCCCCATTATCTGACGATTTAAAACGATAGACCGGGTATCAAGTTGAAAATTCAAGAAATTGTATGACTATGTTTCTCAACTGTGAAATTGTTTTATTTTATTTTATTTAACTGTAAGAAATGTTTTCTATATCTAAATAGACGGTGAAGTTAAAACTTGTGAATTTTTCTTTTCAAATAATCGTTAAGCAACCAACAATATTTTAAACTAAACATTTAAATCTTTATTTTTATTAATTTTGGAAATAAGTTTTAAAAGAAAGAAAATTTCTCCAAAAAGATATATATATTAAGTGTCATTACCTACAGCCATAGAGAGGGCCTAATGTAATTCTTTATGTTATAAAACGTATTTTACATCGTCGGAGATAACATGAAACTTGGAGTTAAAGAGACGAGACGTTCGCTTTAATAATAATACTATTTATATATTGAAGTATTAATTAGTGTGCTTTTATTTTGTTACATATTTTATTCTGTTATTATGAATATATAAATAACAAAATAAAATTACAGAAACAGTCTGACTTCAGCCTTGTTAAGACCTATAGATCAGTTAGTTTAAATCAAAACAATATTTAATTTATTTTAGTATTTTTTTATAGTAATTATTTTAAAGACTACTTGGCTTATGTTATATATGTAAATAATTATGGAAACCAAAGAATTTATCGAGCATTGTTGGGGTTTTAAACCCTTTATTACAATGATTTTGGTTACAACACAGGTGGATTGTTTTCTAGATAAAACACTGACGTTCTTTTCGTTTTACATTTTGGTACACGCAAAAACAATCTTGCTGTCAACATATCAGATACGACGACAATTTAAATCATGATTGAGGGTACTAGAATGAAAAGAGGGTATCTCCACATTTGGTCAAATATCAGGCTGTTATTGTTTCTGATTGAATGAACGATGCTCTATTTGGCTACAACGCCAGAAAAATTTAAAAAATGTTAAGTCCCATAGATTTTTAAGTTTGAAATTTACTGTTAGTATTAAAGAAAGGTATATCCATCACCAGTTATATTCAAAACAAAGTTTATCCATTTCAACCAATCACAAGCATTGCTTAGATCACGTGGTTTGCAAATTGTAAGGCAACCAAGAATAGTTCAGGAAAACACAAGTGAAGAGGAGAAACTAACATGCGTAGAACAAATAGTTGAGTCAGAGGAACTTATCATTTGACAGATTAAACACTCTTTAATGCTAAATAACATGTTCTCTTGTTATTTTTAAAATAAATACAAATTTAACTTTAATTTGTTGTGAAGCACGATATAATAATAACTATAAAAACGTTAAAAATAAATGCTGGTTTTTATTAAAATATAACCTAAATGAGGCAGTGATTTTTATAATTTTGTGGTCAAAAATTAAGGAATAAAATTATTATTTTCATGATCTGACGAATGTTTCAATGTTCTTGTGTTTCGTAAGTAAATAAATGATATCACCGATTTACAAACAAAAGACGATATATCCAGCATTTGGGATCAAAAAAGGGTATCTCCAGTGTTTTACATAATTGTTCTCAAAAACTAACCTAAACATGTATAATTTTTATTTTAAGAATGGTGTATGTATATTTTTGTCTTAATTTAGAAGAAAAGTCTAACTCCCTAAGACTTATGGTTATTGTGCTACAGTTTTTTGGCTCTCCTGTAAAATTTGCCAGACCGGAGATACTCGCTTTTGATTCTAGTACCCTCAATTGGAAATATAGTTGATTGTTATTTATGTGTGTGTTTTTCTTTTTTATTATTTTTTTAAACCAGATATAATTCGTTATAATGAAATGTTCAATAAGTACTTTATCAGAATCTGTGTACAAGTAATACGAAAAACTAATTTCTAAGAAGATCCTTCCTTAGAAATTAGAAATGTTCATGGCCTTCCCTTTGTCTGATGGAAGGCCATGAACATAAATCAGGAAAATAACAAGTCATAAAAGTGGTTAAATCCTTAGACATTACTCTCTCTTTAGTTATAATTAAACGTTCATTGTTTGTTGAATTACATAATATTACATATATGTTAATGTATGGTCAGATATATTCTAATTTAATTCTTTTACTACTCAAGCTTCTGTTGAAGCTCTAATACTTTTTTTATTAATGTGGTGCAATCGGTTTTCAGCGAGTTAATTATTTCCCAATTTTATAATCAAAATTAGATAATGTACCTTTCCTTGAGACAGGAAAATTAAAAAAATTATTAACCTCTTCATTAGAGATTGTGGCCTTTATGAAGAGGTGCATTAAGCTGATTTTAAATCAACTATAAGACAAAACCCTTCAAAGTACAAATTTAAATTTTTATAACTACGTTTATTACACATGATTGAAATGATTGACATGTTTTTCATTTTTTAAATGTAAAAGTATTTACAATTTTAAAGGTAAAAAATACCCTTTTTAACCCTCAAAATTTTAGATATTTATAGATTTTTTTAAATTAAAAACATGTTAATCCCTTCAGTTATGTGTATTAAACGTAGGTATAAAAAATTAAATTTGTACTTTGAAGGGTTTTGACTTATAGTTGATTTTAAATCAGCTAAACTCACAACTTCATAAAGGCCACAATCTCTAATAAAGGGGTTAATAATTTTTTTATTTTTCCTGTCTCAAGGGAAGGTACATTAACTAATTTTGATAATAAAATCGGGAATTAAAACTCACCGAGAACCGATTGCACCACCTTAAGATGGCAGCCGCTCAAGTACTGTCTTTGGTGCGATCCTGAAAATATTTCTTTCACTCTTGACAATGAAGATAGTCTAATAGTTTGGATAAAATCATTTTCTATGTTTACACGTTTTTTCGATGACTACATACTGTTTGGAACTGTGCTTTTCAGTTTATGGCTCCATTAGCAGTGCTAAAATGGTCACGTTTTCCTGACGTCATTGTTTTTCTTATGTCTGAAGTCATTTGTGTTTTGTTTTACTTTTAAAACCTGTCACCATATTGGGTTTAATTTTCCATAAGGCAAATATTCAGCTCAAATTGATTAGATTTACTTGTGTTAACATGTTTACCTGACCTTCTTTGAAAGAGTACAGAATTGCTTATAGCATTTTGAGAACAATTTTAATTCTATAACCTAATTTTTATGTTAAATGAAAATAATTAATGTTCTAATTTAATTATTTTCTAAACTATTTGAAAAAAATCTAATCTTATGATTCTCTAGTTACAATTATACTATAAAGCATGTCAGTATTTGAATTACATACTTTAACAGATGTAAGGGTGATGGACGGCAAGTGAAGTAATGTTCAACAGCAAAACGTGGTAACATTAAACTGCCTAAAACCGAACGGATAAGAGAGAGTTAACTGCTAGTATTATTCAGCTCAGAAATCGGACAGACGACAACCGGTCTACTAATCGTCGATGGATTTACAAGTGGTTTGAAAAGTTAACACCTGGTAGAGGGTCGGAGGCTCGACAGACCATAAAACTAATCATTGGAGAATATTGTTAATATCGGTTGGCAGGCCAATTTGGCGAAAGACATTTTTCTTCACTTCAGACTGAAGAATATTGAAATCTTTATTTACAAAATAAAAAGTCCTAAAGTATTCTGATATTATAAGATGAAAACTATATTTTAAGATGATTTACTTTAAAACCTAACCTGATGTAAATAAACCTTAATGTTCATAAAATCCAAAATGGATATGTTACCACAAATTTCAAATCCAGCCCACTATTTCCATTATCTGGTGTATATGCATATTTATCCTTTCATCTCTCTCTCTCTCTCTCTCTCTCTCTCTCTCTCTCTCTCTCTCTCTCTCTCTCTCTCTCTCTCTCTCTCTCTCTCTCTCTCTCTCTCTCTCTCTCTCTCTCTCTCTCTCTCTCTCTCTCTCTCTCTCTCTCTCTCTCTCTCTCTCTCTCTCTCTCTCTCTCTCTCTCTCTCTCTCTCTCTCTCTCTCTCTCTCTCTCTCTCTCTCTCTCTCTCTCTCTCTCTCTCTCTCTCTCTCTCTCTCTCTCTCTCTCTCTCTCCTCTCTCTCTCTCCTCTCTCTCTCTCTCTCCCTCTCCCTCTCTCTCTTGCTCTCTCTCACTCTCTATTGCCAACTAAATTTCAAATTTTCATAAAAAAAGTATTCTTTAAAATCCTTGAGTCTTATTCTGTATACCCTTCATCCTGAAGACCCTCAGGTTCGTTGAATGTCCTGGATGACTCTGAACGCACGACATTCGGGTCAAGTTTGAAAGTCAAGTAGGACGGCCAAGGCTTGCAAATTACAACCGGTTTGTGCAGCTCTGATCTTGCAAATTTTACATTGGCAAATTGGCCAATAGTAGACCATTCTCGAACCTGGATTACCTTAGTCTCAGTTTTCATACAACAGTCATATTATATTTATATATTTATTAATGTTATATTATAAATTGTTCTTGATAAATGATAGTGATTTATTTTAATGTTTGTTTTTATAAACTACTGAGAAGGAAACTCCTAGTTTCTATCAATGTTATAAACGTAGAAAAGCGTAACTGTTATATTCAGGGTGTTCAAAAAGCATAGTAGTGGTGTTTCAACAATTGGAATCGCAATATCAATAGTAAACCGAAACATAATTTTTAAAGCAAATATAAAATCTTCACACCCTAGGGAGTGGCCTACAAATAGTTAGGTAGATTGGGTTGTGCACCAAATAAAAGATCTCACTTAAGGAGGACGGTGTCTCAGATCCAACCTCGAAGGTCTCTGTAGGAAATGATAGTGAAGCCTGTTAAAAACATTACTCAGTCTGTCTCTCTTCTTATGAGTTGCAGTAGAAAACTCTCACGATATACTGTGGAAGTAAAGAATAATTTTTATGAATGGTTATAACGGCCTCACTTGATGCTAAACTGCAGCAGAGAGAACAATTTTTTTATCATTTATTATATATAAAAAAGTTGATTACATAAATAATATCTAAACACAAATCAATGGAGTGAGTCTTTAGTGTGTAAAGTTCATTTAATGTTGTCAATGGCCTACTTTCTTGGTACGTGATAAAAAATTTTTGGACCTTCACCCTTCACTACCACTACTTTTTTAATCGCAATTACAGTTAGGTTAGGTGGCCACTAAAGTTGATCGATCACAAACTGGTAAATCCAATGATTGACTTACCACCGAATTCGCTCTCCGTGTGTAAGTAAGTTCTTGGAAAGCGATAAGATAAGGGAAGCGATATCGGAGTCCTAGTGGATAAGAAATACCACAGTGGACGCAACAATGATTGGGGAACAGTTTTTAGAGCAATAGAATATTTATCAAGTGGTGGTGAATTAACGGAAATAAAAATAATTAGTGATAGTGAATTAATGGGAAAGATCCAAAATTGTATCAGCTTTCCGTCTAATTATTAAGTATTTGTGAAGCAATAGAATATAAGGATAATCAAATGTCAACAGATAAAGTATGGGTTCCATTATTTCTAAGATGCTTCAGCTACGATTTCTCAAGATAACTTTCATGATACCAAGTGTTTGAAGCAATAATATACGGATAACCACAGCGAATTCCTATAAGTAATAAGCACCTACAGTTACTCAAAATAACTTCATGGATTTTTAATATTTGGGGTAAAATTATACGTCGAGTATGTCTTCACATGGAGGTAAAAGTCCCTTAATGTCAAAGATACCTAGAGTTACTCAAGATAATTTCCTAGCTATTATATCTTTGAAGGGACGTTATTGGACAAGCAGGTTGTTATGATAGTCACGTAACTGTTAGACGGAAACGGTACGGAAGTCACAGTGGGTCAGTGACAGGGACCCTAGAAGGAAGTCGTGGTGCTAGCTGGCGTGAATAATCAATATTTTATAAAGCATACTGAAGACGTCTATGCGAATAAACTAAGGACGTGGGCATAGATGCTGAAACTTTGTTAATGAGTGCTTCACACGTGGATTGTCAAAGTATTAATTTGTTTTAGATTCTAAGACCTGATTCAAGTGTAAAAGCTAATACTACATTTTTTTACGGAATTACCTCCTCATTGGCACTTCTAATAGCATATACTCGTCTACCTACCCTCCGCAGCATCCAATAGTGGAGGACTATACCTATTATTCTTACTATCCGACAACGGAATGAATGACCTTATTGAAGCGTGTATTATTTCATCCTCCACTCGAGTATGTTTTTAAGAAACAAAATTTTGCCAAAATTATTGTATTTTGGTTTTGGGGATATTCATAAGTCACTGGTGGCCATAAAATTTGAGTTTTCTAAACCCTGAAAGTATATTGAAATTCAGGAGGAATATAATATAAATTTAGTAACTCGCCTGGTGTATTATATCAAAATGTAATATTAAATTTTCAAAACTTTAGTTTTTTAATAAGTTCACATTCATGAAATGGTCAAGTTTAAGGAAGTTGTAGGTGAAAATCAGATATGAGGTTCATTTCGCTTATGCAATATCGTGTTTTGTGAAATGTACTGTTGTAATTTCGGAGTTAGGTCGAAAAACCCCTTTTCATCTAAAAAGAGCCCTTAAAACTATTTTTTTCAATTTTCGGGTGGTCCAACCTTCAAGCCATAGTAAATAGTTAAACTTATATTCTGTCATGAAGTGTCTTAAGTTTTGTGTTAGTCAGTGTAGAGGGATTTGTTAAGTTACAGCATAGAGAAGAAATGCACAGTGGTCGCATCAATGAATGGGTGTTGAGTTATAGAATCGTAGTGTGTCGAGTATTTAGTTCTTCAACTCTCCTTGCGGATGGCGGGCCAGCACCGTAGTCAGTTCATCCCTCCCCCACCAAATTTTACATTAGTAGTTACTGCTACCGGAGCGTTCGCTACAGAGACTTTTGTTTCTTTTCTGTGCTTAGAGATTAGTCTAGCCTCATTATTATATAAATATTTGTTATGACCTGTTGAATAAGTTTAACTATGCATATCACTTCCAGCTAATTTGTCAAGAGGTTTATAACGACAGTGCATTTCCTAAAATCATTAGTTTACAGTTACTTTATCATAGAAAGGCCTCACAATTAAATTTAAATTTTATTGAAATTTTTGTATTAAAAGTGTTAATTTTGAAATATAATATTAATGTTTTTGTTACCTTTAAATTATAGTTAATAATATAAAATATAAATCTTTTGAAAATAACACTGTACTTCCCTAAATTTCTAATTAAGGGAATTCTTAGTTTCTAAGCAACGACTTCCTTACAGTTGTGAACATACGAATAGAAATGTTTAACTTAAAGAAATTGAAAGTCACGACTAATTTCAGTAACATGTAATAAATTGAAGTTTAAATCTGTTTTTAAGTCAATAATATTTTGGTTGTTAATTTTAAATTTAAATTAACAAGCTTGATTCTTGATTAAACTGAACAACTTCACAAAGCAATTACTTTAACTGTGTCGAGAAAATCGCTACCCACTCCACCCAGTATTGAAAACATTTGACACAATAATGGGAAGAACTTCCGCTCCGCCTGCACCATGGTTCTCTCACACAACCAACCAACTGGCAGGATTTATGTTTTCATCGCCAGAAAATAACCCCGAGGCTACTAAAAAATGTAATTACATATAAAAATGATATAGATAGTTTTACTACTTAACTTGATTCCTTTTTTGCCAATTCCATACAGTGTAATGTCCTATTTTATTTCGTATTGATAATATAACGTAAATTTTGTAAATATTTAGTTTGTGATCTGTTACTTTCTTAAAGATACAAAACTACCATAGATAAGCTACTCTTCAAAATGCTACGAGAATTACATTTAAGGATTCCAAAATCAATCACTAATAAGTGCGTAGCTATGATAAAATAATGACAAACTTAGTTCAAACACAGAACCCTTTAATTAATTAATTTTTATCCCCAACATAGCAAAACACTAGCTATAAAGAAGTGCCAGATATATATCTAATATACAAATTTTATTTCAATAATAATAAAACTACATGGAAAAGTCAATCAGAAATATTAAGTACAAACTTATTATATCTAGCAAATGAAAAACCAAGCAAAGCAATTATTTGAACCAAGAACTCTTTAGAATAATAGAAAATATGCAGCTCCATTATTGGTTAAAAATGTTTAGATTGATAAACAAAATTAATAACACTCTTTCGACTCAATTAACTCAGTTACAAACACCATTAAATACAGTGCAGAAAATACAATCTCTATCACTTCATCGATACATCACTAATCATCGATACATCACTAATCATCGATACATCACTAATCATCGATACATCACTAATCATCGATACATCACTAATCATCGATACATCACTAATCATCGATACATCACTAATCATCGATACATCACTAATCATCGATACATCACTAATCATCGATACATCACTAATCATCGATACATCACTAATCATCGATACATCACTAATCTAGTAGAACGACGCAAGAATTCTCAAAGCATGTTGTAAACTACGTGATAGAGCAAAATTGTTATCTTAAAGATCATGTTAAAAATGATTATGAAGTAACCTCACAAAATACTCACACACCTATAGGAATAAACGAGGGGAGCAGAAAGCCACTGTGGTTTTTACTTATACATTGAAAACGTTAAGTCCAAGGAAGAAGGTTATTTAATACAAGCAAATTAAATAATATGACCTTATGTACCTTTCTCATTCAGTGATCCGAATTTTAGATGTCTACAGCTTATCCTGGAATCTGAACCACGTAATATGAGTGATTTATGTTAGCACTCAAACAGTTCTCTTCACGTATACATCCAAACCCTGACTACCAACTAACATGGACGTCTGACGTCTCTTGCAGTCCACGCTGATGGCAACAATTGAGTGGATGCGTGTTGGATGTGTCTTTTACATGCTTTAAATTATACATAATACCTATTCGATTTGAACAGTATTTAAAATAGTGTCAGGCATGAAGTTTACACCAAGCTATGGTTGTAAAAGACAACTGTGAAGTCTACACCACTCAAGATATGGCTGTAAAAGACAACTGTGAAGTCTACACCATTCAAGCTATGGTTGTAAAAGACAACTGTGAAGTCTACACCATTCAAGCTTGGCTGTAAAAGACAACTGTGAAGTCTACACCATTCAAGCTTGGCTGTAAAAGACAACTGTGAAGTCTACACCATTCAAGCTTGGCTGTAAAAGACAACTGTGAAGTCTACACCATTCAAGCTTGGCTGTAAAAGACAACTGTGAAGTCTACACCATTCAAGATATGGCTGTAAAAGACAACTGTGAAGTCTACACCATTCAAGATATGGCTGTAAAAGACAACTGTGAAGTCTACACCATTCAAGATATGGCTGTAAAAGACAACTGTGAAGTCTACACCATTCAAGATATGGCTGTAAAAGACAACTGTGAAGTCTACACCACTCAAGATATGGCTGTAAAAGACAACTGTGAAGTCTACACCATTCAAATTATGGTTGTAAAAAGACAACTAACGGGAATCGATTATTATTACAGGCATTGCATCACTGATCATGACTGTCGGTCACGTTTGCTTGCTATCTGGTGTTGACATCGCCTCAACTCTCATGGTCAAAGTCAGGAGACCTTGGAGAGGACACGACTACTTGTATGAACCATTGTACGAACCTTGAACACTGTTATAGCCACTCTTACTTCTCGTCTTCTTTATTTCAAGAATACTGCTTCACTCGCCATTCTATTAAGTCATCCTTGAAGAGCACAGGATCCTTGGAGGTCAGCTGTTTATAGACAGCAAGTCACTGTAAATATCCCTAACTATTTTAACTTTTATGCTTTTCTTTCACTCGTGAATGCTGACCATTTAAGTAATAGTATATTTTCTTCGTAACATTTCAGCATCCTCTATAATTTGTTGATTGAACCAATATTTTTTTTGGTGGAAAGGTTTTTATATACAACATGCAGATAAGCTTTATTTATTTAATTTTTGGAATTGATCCTTTTTCATCCATTTTTTCCTTTTTCATTTGCCGATTTTAATTGTTTTCATAGAACAACAGGTGTCACTAATTACTGAACATATTTAACTTATCTTCCAAAGACAAATTGGAATTTAGAAACAACCACTCCTCTTTTATGAAATATGCATTTAAAAATATTTTATTATTTGGCCTAGTGCCAAATTTTTTAGATTTTTTTAGGCTTCTTTTACATTGTGCCACTAATGATTGCCTCTTGGCTATATAAGTCAGATAATTTTGTGTTAAAAACGGACACGGAAACATCAGGAATGTTGGATATGACACTATCAATTGTTGTTTGTTTCGAGGTCGTTACTCTTGGTGGCGAGGATATCGATAACTTATTGCCAAAGGACCTCATTAAATCAGCAAAAAGTTTTGGTTGGTGAGTTACGAAGAGTCGTATACGTAAGAAGGGTGAGTGAGCTGTAATAAGTCATGCTCGTTGGGACTGTTGATGAGTTAATAGAAGTTGTATAAATAGTATGGGTGGATGGGCTGTCAAGATTCTTGTTCTTTGTGACTGTTATTGGATGGTGAGTCACCAAGAGTTTTACACACAAGATGGGTTTATTGGGCTGCGAAGAGCTGTGTTCGTTAGGACTGTTGGTGGGTTACTAAAAGTCGTAATATGAGAAGGGTGGGTGAGCTGGAATGAGTCATGATCGTTGGGACTGTTGGTGGGTGGTGAGTTACCAAGAGTTGTATACACAAGATGGGTTGGTTGGGCTGTCAAGAGCTGTATTCGAAGGGACTGTTGGTGGGTGGTGAGTCACCAAGAGTTGCATACACATGATGGGTTGGTTGGGCTGTCAAGAGCTGTGTTCGTTGGGACTGTTGGTGGGTGGTGAGTCACCAAGAGTTGTATACACATGATGGATTGGTTGGGCTGTCAAGAGCTGTGTTCGTTGGGACTGTTGGTGGGTGGTGAGTCACCAAGAGTTGTATACACATGATGGGTTGGTTGGGCTGTCAAGAGCTGTGTTCGTTGGGACTGTTGGTGGGTGGTGAGTCACCAAGAGTTGTACACACAAAATGGGTTGGTTGGCTACCAAGAGCTGTGTTCGTAGGGATTGTTGGTGGGTGGTGAGTCACCAAGAGTTGTATACACATGATGGGTTGGTTGGGCTGTCAAGAGCTGTATTCGAATGGACTGTTGGTGGGTGGTGAGTCACCAAGAGTTGTATACACATGATGGGTTGGTTGGGCTGTCAAGAGCTGTGTTCGTTAGGACTGTTGGTGGGTGGTGAGTCACCAAGAGTTGTATACACATGATGGGTTGGTTGGGCTGTCAAGAGCTGTGTTCGTTGGGACTGTTGGTGGGTGGTGAGTCACCAAGAGTTGTATACACATGATGGGTTGGTTGGGCTGTCAAGAGCTGTGTTCGTTGGGACTGTTGGTGGGTGGTGAGTCACCAAGAGTTGTATACACATGATGGGTTGGTTGGGCTGTCAAGAGCTGTGTTCGTTGGGACTGTTGGTGGGTGGTGAGTCACCAAGAGTTGTATACACATGATGGGTTGGTTGGGCTGTCAAGAGCTGTGTCCGTTGGGACTGTTGGTGGGTGGTGAGTCACCAAGGGTTGTATACACAAGATGGGTTGGTTGGCTACCAAGAGCTGTGTTCGTAGGGACTGTTGGTGGGTGGTGAGTTACCAAGAGTTGTATACACAAGATGGGTTGGTTGGGCTGTCAAGAGCTGTATTCGAAGGGACTGTTGGTGGGTGGTGAGTTACCAAGAGTTGTATACACAAGATGGGTTGGTTGGGCTGTCAAGAGCTGTATTCGAAGGGACTGTTGGTGGGTGGTGAGTCACCAAGAGTTGTATACACATGATGGGTTGGTTGGGCTGTCAAGAGTTGTGTTCGTTGGGACTGTTGGTGGGTGGTGAGTTACCAAGAGTTGTATACACAAGATGGGTTGGTTGGGCTGTCAAGAGCTGTGTTCGTTAGGACTGTTGGTGGGTTACTAAAAGTCGTAATATGAGAAGGGTGGGTGAGCTGGAATGAGTCATGATCGTTGGGACTGTTGGTGGGTGGTGAGTTACCAAGAGTTGTATACACAAGATGGGTTGGTTGGGCTGTCAAGAGCTGTGTTCGTTGGGACTGTTGGTGGGTGGTGAGTCACCAAAAGTTGTTTACACAAGATGGGTTGGTTGGCAACCAAGAGCTGTGTTCGTTGGGACTGTTGGTGGGTGGTGAGTCACCAAGAGTTGTTTACACAAGATGGGTTGTTTGGGCTGTCGAGAGCTGTGTTCAGTGGGACTGTTTGTGGGTTACTAAGAGTCGTATATGTAATAACAACAAAGGTGGGTGGTTGATCAAGTGTCGTTAATAAACATAAATAAATTGTTTTGCAGTCAGATAAGTTTAATAGATACAAATTATTTGTTAGTATTATTACGTATTGAATTACGTATTCAATTATAAATAAATAATTTGAAATGTTAACCTGTTGTGGTGACCACATGTTTATTAGTTATGGTTTCCATATAGAGAGAGCTGCCTTATATTGTAGTGTAGAAAGCCCAAGTATTGCAGTGGTGTTTAGAGAAGGGCCTCTCATATTTAAGAGACCCTCTCGGCAAGGCAGAATTAATTGTCAACTCTTGGAACCCTCTTCACCTTTCAGTCTCTTTAGTTAATTGTACTCACCAATTAATTTAATATTTTGTTTTTACTTTTAGTAAATACGTTCACAATATATAAGTAATTTCATGATATAAAGTTAATTAGTCTAAAACATTTTTAAAACCTTGATTGAACTGTAATATATCTTATGATAATCGTACAAGACTAAAATTTATTTTATTTAAAATACTTATTTTTATTATTTACAACTATTATATTATTATATAGTTTATTATCTATTTTATTATAAATTCTTGAATATTGCTTTATAATGTTTTTTTTCACAAACAATACAAAATATATAAAACAATAAATGGCTAAACATGTCTAATAAAGTTCTATCTAAAAACGCTTTGTTTTCAATATATTTAATGTTTTTTTAATTATTTATAGACACAGTTCGACCGACTCATTGAAGATTTGTATGGTTTTTAGTTTTTCAATGCATATTTTTAATAAAAGAATCAATAAAATCCAATTATCAGTTGCAAAATTGTGACTGCTTATGAGTTTTTTTTAATAAACGAATTTCGTATGGCCTTTAGTGCGGACGATGTCTGTAAGACAGGTTCCCCTCCCCTGCCCCGACGGGCTTATTTTATACTGGTAAATATTTATTTGTAATCAAATGCATTACATTTATGACAGTCCAACTGTTTTTTTTTTTTTTTTTTTTTTTTTTTTTTTTTTTTTTTTTTTTTTTTTTTTTTTGACACGCGAATACACTCACACTTGCACTATCTCACACACAGAAGAATCGAACGTCTTGCATTTGTCAAAGGGATTTCAGAAAGAGAGAAAATCCCTGCTTAAGTGAATAAAAAATTCAGCTAGATTCATTTCAAATAAAGCACAACTTAGAAGCACCAGGAATCCCGAGCCGTATTACTGGTAGTTCGTATAATTATTGTTAATAATCTAATATTTATTCCTCAGGTTATTGCAGTTTTCCCCTCGACACTAAAAGCATTGCTGCCAACTTATTGAAAAATCCAGAGTAAATTTGTTTTAAAGTATTATAATGGCTTCTAAAGCGATTATTACTTTGGTTTGCTGATGAGTTGTTTTATTGTTAGAGCCATTACGGATTGTTTATTGTTGTAAAGTATAATATATATGTTGTTATTTTTTGTGTCACTGCAATCCATAATTGCTCTAACAATAAAAAAACTCATCAGCAAACCAAAGTAATAATCGCTTTAGAAGCCATTATAATACTTTAAAACAAATTTACTCTGGATTTTTCAATAAGTTGGCAGCAATGCTTTTAGTGTCGAGGGGAAAACTGCAATAACCTGAAGAATAAATATTAGATTATTAACAATAATTATACGAACTACCAGTAATACGGCTCGGGATTCCTGGTGCTTCTAAATTGTGCTTTATTTGAAATGAATATAGTTGAATTTTTTATTCACTTAAGCAGGGATTTTCTCTCTTTCTGAAATCCCTTTGACAAATTCAAGACGTTCGATTTATATGCGTGTGTTGTTTATTATTTGTTGTATTATATATCCGTTATTTATTTTTCACATAAATGAATGATAAGCTTAATTTTCATCCAGTACAACTGCTTACAGAACTTAATTATTGTGTCAACTTTATTATATGTGTTTAAACTTATTTTGCAATGTGATATATATACGAGTTATCTATGTTATCAATATTTGTTTCCATCAATCGACTTATTTATTTAGTTATTTTTATAGTATATAAATGTTTAACGGTTAATTAATTTACAACAATAATTAAAAATACGCTATTCTTTCTTTATTTACTGTAGGTGTATATAGGGTGGGCGGGTGGGTCAATGTGTTTTTATAGGTGGGCGGGTGGGTCCTTCACTTGTGATAGTTTGTAGTCACTGTGTAGAATTATCTTGTTTTATCTTGTAACAATTAAGTAAATTTTCAACAACTTATATTAGTAATTAAATCTGCAACAACAAAGCCTCACGTTGTTGCGCCATTCTGTAACGTTCACCTCGTTGTGATGTTACATTAATTATATTTCCATAATTTGTTTTAATTTAAATATTTATTTAATTGATTTTCTTTAATTTTAAATGCACGTTCTTACTCTCAGGGTCGTTTAAATAGGTAAGTCGGTGGAACTAAGTAGTACATTAAAACAAAAGTTACATTACAAAATTGCTTTTATTACATTTTTAAAAATAAAAAATAATATTTTACTCAAATTTCTCCAAGATTGACAATAACAAATGAAAAATTCTACTTTATAACATTTATTGGAATTTTTATTAATCTAAATTTTACTATATTAATTATACATAAACTTATCTGGACACAATGACGTTCTGGGAGATAACTTTTGTATCGCGTATACCCGTTACATTGTACGATTGTTTAGTTATAACATAATTTAACAACTTTAAACTTTATTATGCCCACGCGGTCTATAAGGGCCGAACCCGTGAATATGTTTGCGGTTTGCTGATCAGAGATGGACTGGGGTGAGAGGCGTCTCTCCTTCAAGGGACTCAACTTTTTACCCCTCCTTTTCCTTCCGGCATTATTCCCATCTGGGTTAAAGACTATCGGTCCTTCCGGTTCTGCCACGAGGTAGCAAACCCATATAGTATACTGTTACAATTATTTGATTTCTGTCTGTACAGTGCTGTCCCCTATGGGCATTTCTCTAACTTATTCCCCGTCCTGATTGGTTCGTTTCAGAACTCGTCATCCGTGCAATTCTACTGCGCATCACACTTGTGACATGTTGGTGTCCAATGGAAAATACCCAACTGACAAGTCGCTGCTTGTCTCACGCTCCTACGTCGTAACTGTTTAGTCTCAGATATTCTCATGTGTTTTGATAATTCTTGGAATTCGACCCACCCATCCTGTGTCGAACAAAGGGTTTGTTTACTGTGATTTATTGCTGGAGCCTCGTCTGTCCCACGGTTATTTTCCACACGACAATTCTCTAATATGATTTGAAACTTCTCCATTTATTTTAATTAAATATATTTCTTTTCTTTTATATAGTAATTTATTATTTATTTAAATTAATTAATTTGCCTATCAATTTGGTGGACCTGTTACAGTACCCCCCGATTTTTTGCGATGTGTGAGTAACGCGAGTCAAAAAATCTTGATTTTAAACACGATTCGCCAAATTGTCGGTTGTTCCTCAGATAAGTTTCAGTTTTACATTAATTACTATATTTAGAATGAATTGAACCTATCCACTAACATACAATTCAATATCAGATTACACATCACATATTATTTGCATAATACATCATTATTTTCTTGTAAATATTCAAGAATCCATATTTATCAAAATAAGTCCCTTAAATCATTAATACCATTCAATTAAGTACAATTCAATAAATCCTAAAGTCATTAATTATAAATTAATCATTCATGATCAAAAATTTCAAAAAATTCATCACATCCTACACAGTTATCAATAAAAATCAATAATTCAAAAGTTACATTCATCAAACAATAATCCAATAAATCAAAATTGTTAATTAACAAGTCTATAATTTATAAATTAAAAGTTTAACAATTCATTTCATCGTATATAATTGTTCATAAAAAGTTAATATATTTTTAATTATTACAAGTTGTTAATAAAAAAAAAAATCATCAGTTTTGGATCAAAAATTGTTACACAAAATTTATACATTACATATTGAAATTCATACATCAACAATTAATACATCCTTAAGTTATGTATAAGTATTTATCAAAATTAATTAATCATTAAATTATGATTTCCTCTTAATTATTAAATGATTAGTTTCCACTGGCAAATTATTTCATCAGCTAGTACAAATTCAAAAATTATAAATCTAAAGTCACTACATCATCAAAAATTATACAAGTACTTATTTAAAATCAATGACTCATTCCACAATATGAAATCATCCATCACCGTACACAAATCATATATCAAGATCAACAAAATATAAGTCATCAATTACTAGGTTACTTTTCAAAATTAATTAATCATCAACTTATTTACAGTTATCATATTTCAACATCATCATTAAAATCCTATGACTATTCATCACAATAACATGTTATATAGTTCATCAATTTATAAATGAATCATTATTTATTTATTTAAATATCTCATCAACATTCTATCATGTTACTTATCAATTCACAAATGAATTATCTTTTACTTATTTAAACATTTTATTTATCTTCCTATACTGACCTATTATTCATTTCGTCAATACCCTATCAGACTTTTCAAATGAATTTTCAATTCTTTTAACCATCTTTATATTTTCAACTTCGACATCAATCCTTTAATCCGTCTTTAAATGCAAATATCCATTATCAAACCATTAAACCATCTTTTAGATACTTAATCCCGTTATCAACCTTTTAAACCATCTTTGAACTCTAAAATCATGTTTCATCCCATTAACCATCTTTAATTACTGATATCCATAATCAACCCCTTAAACCCTTCTTTAAATGCAAGTATCCGTATTCAATCCATTATCCGTCTTTAAATGCAAGTATCCATATTCAATCCATTAAACCATCTTTTAGATACTTAATCCCGTCATCAACCTTTTAAACCATCTTTGAACTCTAAAATCATGTTTCATCCCATTAACCATCTTTAATTACTGATATCCATAATCAACCCCTTAAACCCTTCTTTAAATGCAAGTATCCGTATTCAATCCATTATCCGTCTTTAAATGCTAAAATCTTGTTTCTTTCCTTTAAACCTTCTTTAACTTTACAAATAAATTCTCAGTCCTTAAACAATCATCAAATTTTCAAATATATTCTCAAACCATTATACAATCTTTAACATTCTCCAATAAATCATCACATCTTATACAAGTCTTTACATTTTTAAATGAATTTTCAATCATTACACATTAACAAGTTTTTTACATTGTCAGGTCAGTTATCAATTACGAATAATTTTCAAGTACATTCATCATTGTTAATTATTTATTAAATTACTTAATACATTTTTGTATTAATACATCATTGTAGTTTAACTCAATAAGTCATCATGTCATACTTATTGTCTACTTGGAATGGAATTCATTAGTCCTGGATCAAAGTTATCAAATAAAACCATCTATTGTATATCAGAAATACATGGTGCACACATCATCATATTATATACAAATACTGATTAATCTATATGATTTATCAAATCCTATTTTAATACAAGAGCAATTTGTATTATCATTATTAATAAACAACAGATACATTACATATTTCTTTGTCATTGATGCAAGTTTTTATTATTGTTAGTCATTTTGTAATTAATTATAAAAATATTTCAATCATTTTAAAAAAGTTTAATTATTATTTATATATTATTCAAGAATATAATAAAATTGTCAATCAATACAATTGTTATTTCTTCATTATCATTATTCCATTATTTGTATTAGTCATATTTTTTATCTTATTATTCATGAGTTACAATTTATCTGCTAATTATTACTATATTTCAAAATATATAAACAGGATATTTTGTTTAAATATTTTTCAAAAATTTATTTTGAAAAAGTTTCATGAACTTGAAACATCATTTAATATTTTCAAATAGATTGTCTTGTCTTTTGGCTTTATATTGAGCCATTACTAGTAGTATATAAAGCAGTCACTTTGTTATTAGAAAATGTCACTTCTTATTAGAATATTGAAAAAGTTTCACTTGGAAAGTTTTTTACTGATTTTCACTCCTGTTCATTTTAAGTTTCAAATATTTGAACACTACAATTAAGTTCAGTGAATATCTGATTCACAAGTCTATGGGTCTCGAGAGACTATAAACAGCAAAACAAAGATTGTCTTATGTCCAACTGGTTGATGCACTAGTTGTTGTTCTCGAGCATGTGCCGTTGTCCTAGTGTATGGGAGTGTTGTAGAGCCGTGTCAATAGGATGAGTCATCATCCGGCGTGTCCCTGCGATGACAGCTCAACTACGTCATGGGTCTCTGCATGGTACGCCGTTGTCCTCCGACCCCCCTCTGCGACACCACTGGCACTCATGTCCATTCGTGTCCATGTTTCACAAAATGTTCTAGTTGTCACTGGTTCTAGTTCACAATCATTTTACCTGATTGTCATTTCACATTGATTACCTTTTGTATTAAATAATACATATAACTCAATTCCATTACAGGCTGTTAATTACAGCAATAGCCTGTTTTTAATTGCATCAGCAATTAAATGAAGTAAAAAATTGTTTACCAACATTTAAACATACTCCTGTTTAGTCATCTTTCATATTGTCTATTATTACTTGTGTATACACACATATTACTTGTATACCAAATTTTAATTATTTATACATCTACTAATATTACTTTGATATATTTCAAATTGATATATGTAATGTTAGTTATCATTATTAAGTTTGAAAATTTTCAAATAACTCATTATTGGTTGTTCATTATTGATATTTTAATAATGAATCATATTTACTATTATTTTTCATTCATATCAAGTTATCATTTCTATTATTATTCTTGCATCATTGACACATAAAAGTTTACACAAAATTATCATCAAACATTGCAATTATTTTCATCATCAAATTTTACAATCACATATTTATCATATTAAATTCATTATTTACCATATTATTTATCAAAGTACTAATCTATGGGTGTCTGTAACATGACTTTGGTAAATGGGGACTTGCCATGCTACAGATCACTGTAAGCTTTTAGTTTTTAGACGCTATTGTCAAGGTTAACCAACACCTGAAACTGTAACACTGTGCCATTGTGTGATTAATAGAGTACTTGGCGTTAAAGAATTTAGAATTTGGAAAGTGACTAGTTGTAATTATGTTCGAATCGTACTGCTATTAACCACTGGCTATTCTCCCTTCATAAAATTCTTATGATGATTAAACATCATAAACATCTATAATAGCATATACAATGTACATACTTGAGTTATTTCAACATCAACATACACAAGTTGCATTAAAAAAGTATTATAAAGCATCTCCTTTACATCTTAGTCAAACATAGGTATCATCTCATCATATTCAATATCAGGATTTCATTCATTTGATTATTTTCAATATAACCACAAGCAAATTATTACAATAAAATGAAATACTTTTCAAAATCTCCTTCAATCACATCAGTTAAATACATCCTTGAATCATTGTTGTTATATTCATTGAGTCATATCAATATAAGTATAAACAAATTACAATAACACAGTATTGTAAAGAAATTCTCCTTTCATTATGTTAACAGAGTATACACAATGTGTGTATTTGGATTATATTCAATATCAACATACAAGAGTTACAAAAACAAAGTATTACATTATACTTTATTTACTTCATCATGGTTTAACATTTCTTTGAGTCATATCATATTATTATTTGAATTATTTTTAGCATAAACATTGACAAGTCATTAGAACATTGTTTAGCATTAATTAGTTATCATACAAAGTTTTACAAGATAGGCCTATCTCACCTATTTCATTTTATGTGAACCTAGTCATTGCATTATTATTTGGTTCATATTTTATTTATGTATACATGGGTTATGTCAACAATATATTTTAGTAAATCTCCATACTTCTTTCTAGTTTTACTCATTTATCATGTTATTATTTTAAAATATTCAATATAAACATTCATGGATTATGAAACAAGCTACTATAAAACATCTCCTCAAACTATCTTATTCTCACCTAAAAATCATTTTATTATTAGTGTTATATTCATTTAACACATATTATTATCAAAGTTTCATTTAAATCATTTAATATCTTTCATATTCAATAACAACTCTCTGGTTATTATTATTTTTCACAAACTTTTAATTAGGCCTACCATATATTTACTATTATGACATTTGTAGATATTTTTCTTTTAACAGTCATTTTACCATTAAAGATATTTATTTATCATCTTAGTTTAACATGAATGTCATATTATTTCAATGTTATATTTAAATCTCCTATTCAATCACAAATTCATCTTACTGTCAATATTACAATTCTTCAACTAGGCCTATTATTTGTTTATTATTAAATGACCTATTTAAACATTCTTTTACTTAAATATCATCTCTACATTTTCTTTATTTATTTTTATACAACCCCCCTATCATTATTAAAGTTTCCTTGCTTCAATCACTATTTATTTATTATTTCTAAGTATTTTTTTTAGTGAACATCTAAGTTTATAGTTTAGTTTTCTGAGCAAATGTAGTTATCCGAGAGCACTGATTTAAATTTTTTCTTTTTGTATTTAAAGTTTGAGAAGCATGAGATATTATAGTATCTCATCACATAGTTTACAAAGTCCTCCATGTCTACATCAAAGTTTTCACCCCCCATCATATTATTTTCAACTTCTTTCTGCTTGTTTAGGCCCCAATATTTATTTATGATCTCCATCTCAAACTTGAAGAACTCATTCAATTCTTCTAACCTATTACTGATTGTTTTTAGTTTTTTATTTTCTTGACATTTGAAGTCATCTACTACACTTTCAAAATTAAAGTTACCAAGTGCTAGGGTTTTGTTTATTTGTTCCACTTTATTATCTAACACTGAGTTTAGATACCCTATCTGGTTTTCTATTTCATCATTTATTTTAGGCCTACTGATTTTACTATTTAATTCATAGCCTATCTCACTTGGTGTTGCATTTGCTTTTAAGTGTTCATTTAGTCAGTACTCAACAAAGTCTACATTTACTCTTTTAGTTTTATTGACAAAGGTTGTCTTTATTACTCCCTATCCTATCATCAACTTCTTTCATGTGCTCATTCATTTTCATATTAGATTCATTGTTCAGATCTACTACATCATTATTTACTTCTTTTATCTCAACACTTTTTCCATCTAACCTTACATTTATTTCATCAAGTTTAGAGTTTATTTCATTGGTTATGTTTATCAGCAAATCTAACCTCACATTAGTTTCCTCATCATTTAAGTTCATTTTATTATTATTCATTGCTTTCATCTTACTACCTGATCCTCCTAACTTAACCTCAATCTGCTCCAGTTTGGTATTTATGTCATTATTTACTTCTAACAGCAACTCTATTTTATTGGACAATAGGCTGTCCTTATCATTATTTACTTTGATAGGTTCTTGCCTACCTTTGTTTTCTACTTCATTCACAACATTAACCTCCTTTAGCTCACTAACTTTATTTTCACCTACTTTTACTTCTTTGATTTTATTGTTTATAAGTTTATCTTCAAACTTATCTATTCTTTCATTTATATCTCTCCTAAGCTCATCTTTTATTTCATTAAGTTTAGTTTCTAGGTTAATATTTATTTCATTAATTTTAACCTCAGTTTGGTCTAATCTGTTGCTAATTTCATCAAATTTAGCATCTAACTTAGCCTCTACTGCATCTAGTCTCTTATTATTTTTGTCATTTATTTCATTAAACTTGCTTTCAAATTTATCTTGTTTAGCATTTATTTTTATTAACATGTCCATAATGCTAGACAAAGTATCTTCCCTGTCTATTCCTAGATCATGGTTTTCAGTTTTTTTATTTTTATTCAAATTTGATTCCCTAATTACGCTTAGAGAGGTATCAGAGTCCTCGGAGTCCACCTGCGTGTCCTCCATAATGTGCATGTTTGCCATTGTTATTTGCAAATTTTAATCAAGTATAAAGTATAAAGTTATTATATTTCTTTTTCTTAAATTTTGAGTTTAAATCAGATAGGCCTATATTAAATATTTTTAATTCATTCTTCTTATCATATAGTCTAGCCTAGCCTAGCCTTTTTTCATTTATGTATTCTTTGATTCAAATATTAGATTTTAATTTATTTTACAAAATTCAATATTTGTACTACCTAGCCCCACGTTGGGCGCCATTCTGTAGAATTATCTTGTTTTATCTTGTAACAATTAAGTAAATTTTCAACAACTTATATTAGTAATTAAATCTGCAACAACAAAGCCTCACGTTGTTGCGCCATTCTGTAACGTTCACCTCGTTGTGATGTTACATTAATTATATTTCCATAATTTGTTTTAATTTAAATATTTATTTAATTGATTTTCTTTAATTTTAAATGCACGTTCTTACTCTCAGGGTCGTTTAAATAGGTAAGTCGGTGGAACTAAGTAGTACATTAAAACAAAAGTTACATTACAAAATTGCTTTTATTACATTTTTAAAAATAAAAAATAATATTTTACTCAAATTTCTCCAAGATTGACAATAACAAATGAAAAATTCTACTTTATAACATTTATTGGAATTTTTATTAATCTAAATTTTACTATATTAATTATACATAAACTTATCTGGACACAATGACGTTCTGGGAGATAACTTTTGTATCGCGTATACCCGTTACATTGTACGATTGTTTAGTTATAACATAATTTAACAACTTTAAACTTTATTATGCCCACGCGGTCTATAAGGGCCGAACCCGTGAATATGTTTGCGGTTTGCTGATCAGAGATGGACTGGGGTGAGAGGCGTCTCTCCTTCAAGGGACTCAACTTTTTACCCCTCCTTTTCCTTCCGGCATTATTCCCATCTGGGTTAAAGACTATCGGTCCTTCCGGTTCTGCCACGAGGTAGCAAACCCATATAGTATACTGTTACAATTATTTGATTTCTGTCTGTACAGTGCTGTCCCCTATGGGCATTTCTCTAACTTATTCCCCGTCCTGATTGGTTCGTTTCAGAACTCGTCATCCGTGCAATTCTACTGCGCATCACACTTGTGACATGTTGGGGTCCAATGGAAAATACCCAACTGACAAGTCGCTGCTTGTCTCACGCTCCTACGTCGTAACTTGCTGACTGTTTAGTCTCAGATATTCTCATGTGTTTTGATAATTCTTGGAATTCGACCCACCCATCCTGTGTCGAACAAAGGGTTTGTTTACTGTGATTTATTGCTGGAGCCTCGTCTGTCCCACGGTTATTTTCCACACGACAATTCTCTAATATGATTTGAAACTTCTCCATTTATTTTAATTAAATATATTTCTTTTCTTTTATATAGTAATTTATTATTTATTTAAATTAATTAATTTGCCTATCAATTTGGTGGACCTGTTACAACTGTATCTGTGACATACCTCATAATGTCTTTAAATTACATTCTGGATTGATTAATTGATTAATGTATCGTTCACAAGTTTTCGTTAGTGCATTTAACATAAACATCTTAAAATAAAATACTGTAAAAAACACCATCAAGAACGGTCGTGTTAAACTGGTTTTGTTGGTGAGAGTTTCTCTTTCTTTATTATTTTTTTTAATAAGCTGAACTAAAAAAAATCAACTATTTCTGTAAAATTTTTTAAAAACGTTTATCTTTGAAATAGCCTTTTCGATAGGAAGGTAAAAATACTGCAGTTTAAGAGAGTAATTTGCGCATGCGAGAATTATATATATATTTCTCAATTTTGATATATATATATATATATATATATATATATATATATATATATCAAAGTAAAATCGTGACATAGTTTAAAGTTCACATTTTCCCATTTCCATTTCAAATACAAGTTTGAAAATAATTTTAAACAGTTACTATTAATAAAACATAAGACCACTTAACCTATCCTAACCTAACCTAACCTAACCTAACCTATAAATGAAAGTAGACTTAAGGAATTTGTGAAACGAAAGAGAAAGGAACAATTGTGAAACAAGTTCACGTTATTTATCGAACTGGGGTATGTACTGTCTACTCCCGGTCGTAAGGACATTCCAGTGTTCTCGATTATAGTTCATAATCACGTTGAGAGAAAATGAAGAAAATATTTACCTCCTTCAAAAAAAAAATACTAGATCCACACATTGTCAAGGAGGAGGTCGTGTTTTTGTTCCTTCTTGATCTTGCTTGATTATCTATTATTAACAGATAAATATTGAAGCAAATGATGTTATGTCTGGAGTTTATAAGCAGTTTTCTTACTTAAAAAATATACATAAAAAGTAATGGATGTCGTAAAATCCCAAGACAGGATTCCATTGCGACATCTTAACTGACTTTATAAACAATTTAATATACTGAATTTTTTAGACACAGTAATATTACAAGATATCAAACATTGTTTATTTATCTAATGTATTATTAAATATGAAAAATATAAATGTTTATGGATTTTATAAGTTTATCCCATATTTCTAACGCCTAAAATATAAGTCATTTATTCAACTGTTGTTTGAAATTTATTTGTTAGAATTAGATTGTTTATGGTTGGTAGAAAATGATTGAAGATTTCTAATGCTTTAAGTGTTTAAGGAAACACAACGTTTCGACATGTATAAAAACTGTTGTCAATCATTTTATACCAATCATTTATTCAGTCAAAGAAACATTATTACAATTAATACAGCAAGTCAACGTGTTATACCAGATCAATAACATAGTAATGACATTTACAACTTTTGTGGCTGAACCAGCATCAATCAATCAATTGTCAATCAATGAATCTTTTATGCAATAGATGCCTTGTCGAAGAGATAACATTTATCTGCTTATTGAATTTTTTTGGGTAAGCCTATGGAGGAAGTTGATTGAAAAGTGTTATTCCAGAATAACAGAGACAAAATAAATTTAGCTTTTAGGGATACATATATTATAGTTATGTTTGAGATTGAATTAAAGTTTGTGCATGGTAATTAAATATATTTTTACAAATAATATGGATGCTAATATTCAAATGGACGCAAACAATTAATGTTTTATGAAAACAGAAATTATAACGACAAAACTCAGTGTGATTCACATAAAAAATTAAAAAGTTGCCTTTTTTGAAGCCTGAAACATAGAGACGTTCTGCTTTCATGCCCCAGAAAGAAAAGGTCTCCATAAAATTACTTCTAGGAAGACAACCACCATAAATGTTCAGGTATGGGAGAGCTTCCTGAAGTCTCACCACTATTGTATCAAGTCTTTAAGGTGTATAAAAATATCATAAGAAGAATTTTCAAATTAGTTTAATCATAATCATGTGACGAGGAATTTTCGTACATGATAAATACAACATTATCACAGAATCCTCAATTTATATTTTATTAGTGTTTGTAATAAGGTTTAGACACAACGACGTTTATTTCAAAGGGTTTATTATTCAAAGGGTGACGTTTATTCAAATCACAAAAAATAACTACATCAAACAAATTATTATTTTATCACAAAATAATAAAATTTGATATGGGGGCTCTTTATATGGGTATAAAACTTTTTATTAGTTTGACAAAAGAGCTAAAATTGTGCCACAGTACACGCCAATTCAAAATAAGCTGAAAGTATTGTTGATAAACAATGTATTTTATTATATTAAGGAATTATTGGAGTTTGGAGTTCGTTAGTTTATCAATTTAGACTTAATTTAGTTTTAAGATTCGCATTGTATGACGGCACAATATATATTTATCAAATATCATTGTATGCAAATCAATATGTTAGTAAATAATTTTAAATTGAATATTTTGTTAATAATAATTCAAAGGAACTGAAAGAAGGCAACCCCTTGATGCTAACTTTTTATTTCGTAATCTATGTGAGAGTATAAATGTTCAGTAAAAGTACAAGTCACTCTACTTGCATTTTAATATTTCAAAAGTTTGATGTTTATTCAAGAAAATCTAAAAATACTTAATCTTAGTGGTTCTGGTCATGGTTATTCCACCAGGTTATTCCACTTATTGACTTAGAATATTCTAGGCCAACTAAAACTCAGCACGCATACGTTTAAATCTGTATTAAATTATCTAATATACTGCCTTTGACTGTCAAATATGTTTCTTGTAAAATATTAAAAATTAATTTGCATAAATGTTTAAAACAACAAGCATTTCATTCTGTTGAATAAATGATTCTATGTCGTGCAGATATTTATTCTTTTACTATTTATGTTACATTGCCTTGTACTAAGTACATATTAGGTATATTTTAGTTTGCTGTTGGTAGTATAATGTCACCACCAACACCATCTGATTTAATTCATTACCTTCAATGAACGACTTTTATTTGTTCCTCATTTGGAGAACTTAATCTATAACAACCCTAATTAAAGAACAGATGACTTTCTCAATAACCAGTCTCTCAGAACCGGTCACAGATGTATAACCCTTCATATATAAGGGCTTTGTCATTGCAATGATTTATATATTGTGGGGCGACAATATACATACTTGATTCTTTAAATTAATGATAATGAAACTTTAAACTTCCACATTTTACTAACTGTAACGCTGTCACTGGAATAATGATCTCTCGGACAGCTCACATCCGATTCACGTTGATTATGAGCTGGTGACATTATGTTACATACATTTTTTAAGTTTCCTCGTCTAAAATCAATAAATTTCGTTTTCTCCATTCTTTACAAGGCTTTCCGTTTTGTATGAAGATCGTCCGGTAAATCAGTCAAACGTTTTCTCTTGTTTGTGAGACCAGTACTGGAACACTCGACATGGCGCTATGAAATCCACTCCACAGAGCTTGCATGTACAGCAGTTATTTCATATAAATCAGTTGCTAATCTTGAACAGTTTGCAACATAGCAATATTGCAATTTTGAGTAATCACGTCCGGATATAGTTGGACTTGGGAACCCACGTAGATTACAATGGGGAAAGGTGATAACCCGCATGATTATGAACATGTTTTAAAAGAAATTTAAATTTTATTTATTTCTTTTTGTCTTTCATTATTCATCTTTGATTTTCATATAATTCAGTATGTTAAAAACAGATTTTGAGCTTTGTCAATTTTTATATTGTTATTTTTTTATGTTTTGTTTGTCTTACTTTATTTCTTTAATAGTTTCTCTTTATAATTTATTTTGTTTAATAGTTACATTTTTTTATAGAACTAATTATTCAGGAACATCTTTTAATTTTTCTAAACGTCTATTTTATTTTTTATTCCGGGTAAATCTTTTTCAACTAATTTATTTTGTTTCTTATTTGTTACTATATATTTTTGAAGAGCTCAACATGACTCGAACTTCAACTATCCTCAATGTCCAAGTTGTTATTTCTTTTTCAACGATGTGGCGTAAGAGAGATCTAAATACTCATACACGTCGTTATAATAGTCTAAATAAATAATCACATATACAAATCGCCAAACTTTGACGATAATTTACATTTAATTTCAATGATAATTTTTATTTAAAAATAATCTATGTAACGTTTTTATACTTATTACGAGTAAATTATTAAAACAATTAACTCACACAAACCCACAAACATCATGTTTTAAGTTATACTTCCGTTTAAAAACTTTATAATCCGTTTAACCCGTTAAAAAAAATATATAACGAACTAAAAAGAATAATTCATTACATTTTCACAAAAACTACCTTTTGTGATCGTATTAGTTTGATTAATTAATGCTTTAATGTTAATCTTAAAGCACACGCTAAGACTGAAAGATTTATTTGATAATTATCATTTTTATATGCAATTATTGTTAACTAAACAATATTATTTTGTACATTGAGTGCGAAAAAGTTATTGTGTGAGAAATCAAATCAACAAATATCGGTCTAGATTACGGGTAACGTTGTAGAATATAAGCAGGACGGGTAGTAGCATTCCCTATATAATCCATAGTACGGAAGCACCGTACGCCAGAGGGCTCACCACCATACTACGCAGAGTAGACCAGAAATAATAATACTAATATAATAAATATAATATAATTATAAATATAATAAGAAAAATGGTGCATCATAAAACTTACCTGACAAGACAAGTTCATTGACACAACAAAATAGACTCTTAATTAGCATATTACGTGTTGGTAGAAGTACAATAGTAGTGAATGTCGCACATCACAAACTCTTACAACATAAATACAAAATATGGAAACATTATGGTGGTCGATTTTGGATGATAAAGATGGTTTACCGAAATCGATTACCATAATATCTGTACATTTTGTACTTACATTATAGTATATTTGCGTTGTGTGAAGTTCGCTTGTTTTGTGTATTTATATTTCTAACTATCAAAATCCGTATTTTAAAATGCTACTAAAACCTGATGACCATGAATAAAGATACTAAATACTTCCGATAGTATTCCTAATTTTCATTCCTTCTAAATTATACATTTATGAATAAAAACGTGTTTTAAAGAATTGTAATTGTGGACTAATTTAGTATATTTCCAAGAAATATTATCGGTTTTGTTGTTTGGCGATACCATATATAGTTATTTTTATTTCAAAATCGTTTACACACTGATTAGAACTTTAAGATAAGCAAATATCTATATTATGTAACGTCTAAATTCAAATGAATACAAAATGTAGAAATATTACTGTGATTGATTTCGGTAAACCTCTGATGTGGGAAACTGATGCTGAAAATACGTGTAATGTGTTGTGATTTTATGTTTTTTTTGTATGTTACGTCTGTGGATTCGCTTTTCTGTCAAATTTACTAACGGCTTGTATCTCCTGTTGTACCTTCTCTACTACATTTAATGCTTGGAAGATATGTAGGAGCTATAGTAACTTTTCTTAAATATATGGATTAAATTGTAATATATTAAAAATAGCTGAGAGTAATGTCAATGAGGTTCGATAATGTCAATTCACTCGTTCAATTGTGTTTATGATTACAAATATTTCTAAGCTATTCAAAAGGTGCAACTGATTCTATTGGAGTATTTATGGAAGGAGGTAATTTATTTATTAATAATTACAAGATAATATCTTTCATTATTCATTTAATTTTTGAAGTTTTCGGAAGAAATAATTCTCAAGGAGATAATTGAATATTTATTGCTATAAGTAAAAAAAACCTGCGGTCAAGTACGGTAACAACCATTAACAACCGTATTTCTAGGTTGTTTAGGCGGGTGCGATAAATAGTAATAAATATTAGTTCAGTTCAATTTATTGGTGAAATAACAGTTATTATTCATCTCTCTCTAGGGAATTGATAATTAAGATAAATAGTATTAGATTTTATATGTTTACTTATATAATAAAAACAGTTAACATAAGATTTCCGAATACTAACATAAATATAAAATAAAGCCAATTGAAATTAATTTACCTAAATTGATAGATTTTCTTTTTAATAAATTTTGTCTAGTCCTTTTTCTTAATTACTTTATTTTTATAGTTATGTATAATTTTTCCTCGTATGTGCTTTGTATAACCTAAACTTATGTTTTAGTTATTGATATATATTTTTATTACTGACAAAAGCATATATCGAACTTTGCGTTCTTTCCACCGGGCTTTAAATTAAAGTATTTGCTCATGGAGATTCGAATTATTTGAACTAACCGACTCTTAAACGTATTAAACCTGGTTGATAAACAAATAAATAAATTTATTTAAATGGCCAAGGTTATCTTATTTTTATTTATTTATTTGTTTTGCTATTCATTAAAATATTAAATGTAATAAAACTACGAATAGTGTAATAAGGTTTTGTAATATTTGATAGTATTTAGTATAAAAATAAAAATGTCTGCGACATTAATTATACTGGCACTTATGTTTACAATAAATTACAGTTTGCATATAACCAAGTGTAATTATTCTGAGGAAATATTAATCTTATGATCTTATGGGTTAGTATCCTATTCCCTATACCCCCTCCCCCCGGTGCATTTATTTAAGCTGTTTGCTAAAAACAGGAAAATTTAACGAGGAGGAGAAAACTAAATATAATTAAGTAACGGATAGCGTTAGTCAGAAGCCGGAAGAGTGTTTCCCCTAACGCACCAGGTAATAGAGGGAAATTAATTTAATTATAGTCGCAGTAAAAAGTACAGGAACATTATTAATTATCTTTGTCAGTAAGCTTTGTTACTTACAGCAACGACGTTGTTGGAGGGAGAAAGCACATCTAATTCACCCTTTAAATCTAACTCACTCTTAGACTTCAATTTGTAAAATATTGAAACAAGACGACATAGGCTCCACTGGGAGGTCCACAAATATTTGGGAGGAGTGAACAATGAACTACGAAAAACGAAATGAAGCTTTGGATAGAAAACTTAAGACATCAGACGAAATTTTCTCTCTTTTTGACTGGAAAATTCAGAGAGATTTTGTCAGTTGTACTTAAGCCAATGAAATCAAAAATTTATTAGAAGAGATCTGCTCTTTGGCTTAAATCCAAGTTCCTTGAAAAACAATATACGATCTTTTTTAAGACAGTTTAACGCCAGGAAGGTTTACTTTTCATGATCGGTGAGGAAAATTTTACTGAAGAAAATCCAAAATTAATGTAAAAAAGACTTATTATTATTTGAAATGTGTGTTATTTGCAAACTTTCTCTGACAAAATCAACCAGGTTGTAATTTCTGCAATTCATAATATTTATAAAATAACTGCTGACTAGGTAGTCTATTATCTATCAGTGGACACTTGGGTGAAAGTAGAATGTGCTTTGTACAGAACATTACATACTTCTCGTATGCGCTTAAGCGTGCGAGCATTTCACCACGTAATTGTTTACCTTATAGTTGGAAATTCAACATATCATGAAACTCAATTAGCAGTTATTTCAATACAAGTAATTGTCTGCATATATTACATTTAAATCACAGTATTATTATTATTATTATTATTATTATTATTATTAATATTATTATTATTAATATTATTATTATTATTATTATTATTATTATTATTATTAAGTGGAAAATGCTTCATGCTGCGGAGAGCAAAGCCTTTTCCAAGGTTCGAATCCCCAACTGAGCTTCACTCGTTCAATAAAGTTCACGCACAGGTCTGCAAAGCCAAGTGAACTACATTAAACTTTTTAAAAGTAAAAAAATATAAAAAATAGTACAAATACTATCACACCTAATTGTATGAGTAAAGTTTTAACTTCATTGATCTCTTTAAAAATAAAGTTGTTACAGTGAAATTATTTCTTCAACAATCCTTAGTTACTAATTGTATATTTATTAATTTATTTATTCATAAGACGCCGAATAAATAAATTTATTCATAAATAAATTTAAATATAAATTTGTTATGTTTAAATATTTATTCTTAGCATGTTGTAGAAAATTGCGGGATTAAATTTAATTACAACACCTTGAAACTTCTTATTCGTAATTGTACGTCAATAAATCCAATTACCTAAAATAGAAAAATCTCTTTTTACAATACCAGTTTAGGAGTATTAAAAAAAAACAGTACCATTTTGCTAAATTTATTTTGAAATAATTACTAATATTTTGAACATAAGATTTATATTTATATGGCCACTTCACCGTTTTATAAACGTTTTCTGGCAGTTAATGGTTTAATTTCATTTGTTCATTTCCATCTATAGAACATAAATATATGTTGTCAGTGATAAGTACACAAATGCAATATTTAAAAAATTAATTTGGCAGAAAAATGCTATCTCGTCCAAGCAGAAGCATGGGTCTGAACCATGTCGCATTCTTACAACCATGAACGCGCTTTGTGGAAGTTCGTTCAACCTGTACGCGGAGGCTACCGTCCACCTGGTCAAGCAATTTGCTGGCAGTCCTTTGACATTTTCTGCGAAATATACTTATAGCACATAATAGGATGACAAAATTACACATCGTGAAACTAATCCCTGAGGCTAAACTTAGAAAATCCGTTACTTTAAGTACATAAATGCAGTCTATAGACAACAAATATAAATTCTCGAAAAATGAAATTTTTGAAATATGTATGGACTTTATTTTTGGCCGTGAGTATTATGTTCCAAGTGTAAATGTAGTCGACAGAGGAAACTGTTTCATTCATGATTCATCATACAGTGTTATAATTCCATTCTTCGAGTTCTTGTCGTTACTGGAGTGGGCATACACAACGAAGTTTTTCTAATACTAATAGTTGATTGTTGATGATTTTTGTCATTATACGTGTATATATGTATCTATATATTTGAACTAATATTGTTTTTACCATAATGTATAATCTGTTGATAATGTTGAGAATTTTGGGAGATTTTAATAAATCACACAAAATCTGTCCAATGCAGATTACAATTAATTGGACTCCCAGAAAGAATATGCTGGAAATGTTTGACCAGAGAATGTCCAAATACATTTTTATAAACTCTCTCCAAAGAAGGAGGAAATATTCTGTACATACTCGTTCCCAGAGAAGAATATTCTGGAAGTAAACATACTCTGTTTTGGAAGTATTATTAGTATTATAGTCTACAGATTTCTTTTTCTAAGTTACTTATTTCTACGAACGTTGTAGCATATGGCTAATTTTATAAAAGTTTGCTGAATGTTATAGAAATTGTATTCCAATAAAAAAACCTTTTAATACATTAATTTTTTCCTGGTATTTTCACACCTATTTACAGAAAACCCTGAACTGTCTTGCTTATTAGACGTTGTAAACATTTATACCGTCATGGAGTAGATACTTCGTCATGGTACAAGAATGGCGCGTCATTTTGTGTGATCCGTATTCCATAAACACTTTCAATTTCACAGTTACATCATGCAAAATCAATTTACTTTACTAGAATGAGAATGCGTGGTTAGTCTGAAATCCTAGTTAGATAAAGATAGATGTTATGTTGTAACACGCTTTTAATGATTAAAGAATAATTTAAATTTCTAAATAACATACTATAAATCCCCCCATCTCTATGATTTGTCGATGATAGCCTGGAAGGCCTGAGTTCAATGTACAATAGTTGTACGTATTTTCTACAACTTAAATTACAGGGTATTATTATTTATTGTAAGTTATTATATCAAATATATATTTTAATCAGATCCCAAATTACTTTCTTTTATATGATTCCGTTATTTATTATAGATTGTATTTTGTATAAGTGTACCACTTCACAGAAAGTCATCCAATGTTTGGGTAGCCTACTTTATTTAAAATCTTCCGAAAATGTTATATTCTAGACACATAAAGACAATCATTAATTTTAATTACTATATTTTTAAAAATTTGTTAAAACTGTAATTTATTTATAGTTGCTGCTATTTATGATTATTACTTTATATTGCTATTTGCTATCATATATTATTCATGATGCAGTCGTTTGTTGTCACAATGCATGTTAGCCTTTATTGTATATACAGTATATTTATATGATAATATATTGATTTCTGTTGCATGAAGAAGACGGTTAAGACATGAATAATTTTTTTTTTTTTTTTTTTTTTTTTTTTTTTGTAGGCAAATTAATGCAATATATTTGTTATATTACTTTTTAATTATGTAATGTCATCAACTAACATTGGCTGTTTTACAGCATTTTTAAAATACAGTAATTTGCTGGTAACTGACTTATTTATATTTATTCTTTTATCCATATATAATAACATTTTTTAATATATGGATGTGATGAACTATCTTTAATGCACTATATTTAATGTGATGAACTATCATCAGAAAAAAACATAATTATTTAATATACACTCGCATTTGTGTTGAGCCTCAAGCCCAATTTACTTTTACGCCCCAAAGATTTAATTTGTATGCATCCATAATGAATCGATGACACAAGAAAAGTTATTAAATGAACATATTGTCGTCATGTTAATACATAAATAACATGACATCAATTAGATCAACATACCAGAAAATCATACATTTATATTACATCTCATAATTAATATCTAAAAACTTACAAAAATTATCTTGACGAAACATATTATTTATTATGTGTTAATTTCGAAACATAGTAACTGTACGTGTATGGTACTGGCCAACCCACTCACCCATGCACATACAGTGGTATTTACCCACCCACGCACCAATACACGTACAATGTTATTGACCCACCTGCCCACCCATACACGTACAGTGGTATTTACCCACCCACGCACCAATACACGTACAATGTTATTGACCCACCTGCCCACCCATACACTTACAGTGGTATTTACCCACCCGCGCACCCATACACGTACAATGTTGTTGACCCACCCGCCCACCCATACACGTACAGTGGTATTTACCCACCCGCCCGCCCATACACGTACTGTGGTATTGTTATATTTTAAGTATATATTTATGTAGAATAACAATTAATTTAGAAGAATTGCTTCAAAAGCAATACAAAACCACGAATGAGAAATAACCATAGTACCCTACTGAGGACGTCTGCTGCCTATAGAACAGCAGGTAAGTTCATGTCTATATGAATACAAATTAATGTCTGTCTGTTTGTCCTTTAAGCCTAACTTCATAGTTCATCCGATCATCATGAAACTTTAGGAAGTTTTTGAGTAACTTTGGAAAGCTTTCTGGCATGAATTTCACATGTGGTTCAAGAGATCCGCCCTATTGGCTTTTACAGTTTCAATGGTATTATTTATTTATTTAATTAATCATTAGGTATTAAGTAACAACAAATTAAATGAACATTTTAAAAATAAGCTATGTAATTCTTATTGAAATTTAACATTTAAATTTAATAATATCTGAACATATAATAATCCCGTAGCAAAGCACAGGTGAATAGATTGCTATAAATAACTATCCTTTCAATCGATTGGCTATTTCTGTAATTTAGTTATATATAACTCTTATCATTTCCTTAGTTTCATTCACTAGCTTTATTATTTTCGAACGAATTAAGATCAACATTAAAAAAATATTGTTATCTGCACTTACATAAAAAAAGAACTACAGTTCAAAATACAGTATATCATCGTACAGTTCAATATAAACATAAAAAAGTGCTATCTTCAATCAAATAGTTTCTTAGCTAGCATACTACGTGTTGATAGAAATGCAAAACAGGTTAAGGTCACACTACTTAAATTTATTACAAAATGTACAGATATTATGATGATCGAATTCGGTGGTTCCCTCTGGTCTGAAGAAAATAAACATGATTTACCGAAATCGATTACCATAATATCTGTACATTTTGTACTTATGTTGTAATATATTTGCGTTGTGTGAAGTTCACTTGTTTTGTGTATTTATATCTCTAACTATCAAAATCCGTATTTTAAAATTATACTAAAACCTCATTAACATGAATTAATATAAAACGTATATGAGCAAATATTGGAAATAGTATAAGATAACACAATTCATAGATCGTAAATCCAATATAAAATTTATTACAACACAAACGTTTTCGAAAGCAAAGCTTCCATCTTCAGGTTATGTGTAAATAAAAATTATTATTTTTTACAATTAGAAAAATATATAAATGAAAAACATCTGACTATTTAACAACATTTAAATGCTGAGAAAAACATGTGAGAGAATCAAAGAGAAAAAAAGTCATAGGTATATCAAATAATAAATATATCAAAATCAAAAAAAAAAAAGTAAGTATACTTACCTATGACTTTTTTTCTCTTTGATTCTCTCACATGTTTTTCTCAGCATTTAAATGTTGTTAAATAGTCAGATGTTTTTCATTTATATATTTTTCTAATTGTAAAAAATAATAATTTTTATTTACACATAACCTGAAGATGGAAGCTTTGCTTTCGAAAACGTTTGTGTTGTAATAAATTTTATATTGGATTTACGATTTATGAATTGTGTTATCTTATGAATTAATATACTAAATACTTACGATTAGTTACTATTCCTAATTTTCATTCATATTAAGTTATACATTTATGAATAGTATGAATTCATAAATGTATACAAGCGGGGTTTTGTAATTTTTAAACACGTTAAAAAAATTGTAATTGTGGACTAATCTAGTAGATTTCCAAGAATCATTATCGGTTTTGTTGTTTGGCGATAACATATTCAGTTATTTTTATTTCAAAATCGTTTACACACTGATTGGATCTTTAAGATAAGCAAATCTCTATATTACGTAACGTGTCTATATTTAAATAAATGACAAGTCTGGTATATGGAATGTTCTGTGTTTATTGTGAATTTGTGTTCGTATTTGATATAGGAAATTTAAAGACTGTTACAACAACGTGTGTTTTTATTTCAGTATATCTGTTGAATTCGTAGTTTCATCCTTACTATCAATAAATTTGGGATCATATACACTTAATATAGTTTTTGTTCGATAATAACCTATGTAATAGAACAAAATTAATTTCAATTTAGATAAGGTGTAATATAATTTACACGTATATTAGGTAATTTACTTGTAATGTTAAATAATTTGAGAAAATTTTAAGTTGTCCTACTTTAACATGTAGAGAGTTAATGATATTCTACAAGGAAAATACTAAACTAAAAATGTTGTTAGTATTGTAACATTTTAATTATTCCTTAAAATGGCAAAACTGAGCACATAGTCTACAGGAGTATATGAATTAAAGTTTATAAAATAATAGAGAAATTGCTTATTAACAAAGTAATTTATATATTCAATTAATACAGTCCTTTCATACTAATATAATAGACATGTTCTAGCAAGAAAAAAATAACCCTAATTACATATGTTAATTGATTCCCCTTTGTTTTATTTACATTATTAATATTTCGTCTGCTTTGCGTTTAATTAACTATTCATGATTATTTATAACAGAGATTTGTCCACCTGTAGAGACAGCAAATTTACTATGCGTTGTCATTCATCCCAGTTTGGCAGAAAGCTCGCTTGGCTTCTGGCCTATTACTTTGGAATCTACTGTACTCGCCCGTGAAAGTGTAAAATTTGACCTTTCTTAAACCCCATTTTTTAATAGATTCATTAATTTATCAGTTTAACCGTTTGGTTAATTTTCCTATCGGTATTGGGGTTAACATCTATTTTTTATAACATATTATTAGTTTTATTTAGTGTACATGTTTAGGGAAATCAGGGTCACACATTATTAAATTAGTAGGAAATATAAAAAAGTTATAAATTTCTGTGACATCAGCCCCTTGCATGCTCCTAGGTATGATTTACATGTGCACTTGTAATTAGAGAATACTATTTTTCTTTTAGTTTTTTGTCTATATTAGAACTATGAGAATAAAAACGTATGGCTACATATTCTTATATTTATTTATTTTAAATAGTGTAAAATATTGTAATTTTATAAAGACTACATTTTCATTAATTTTTACAACTCAAAAATCTTTTATACTAGGCCTAAATTAAATGTTTGTTAAACATAACTTAAATATCGAGATATAAGCACACATTTGTCAACGTTTTAAATCACACATCCTTTGTGAATGTGTTAAACGACAGACTGTACCTGGGAGACAATGCAGATCAATATATCACTTTCATAAGCCATTTAAAGAGGTTTTTTTTATATAAAAACTTCACTCGCCAGTTCACATGGGCCTACAGGCCTGTGCGTGAACTTTATTCAACGAATGAGGTACCAACCCTTGGTTCAGGGGGGGTTCGAACCTTTAAAAATGCCCTCCACAGTCCGAAGCCTTAGCCACTGAACCACTAACAATACTAACTTTAATTAGCCACAACATTTGGTAGAGTAAGAAACAATACTAACTTTAACTAGCTACAACATTTGGTAGAGTAAGAAACAATACTAACTTTAATTAGCCACAACATTTGGTAGAGTAAGAAACAATACTATCTTTAACTAGCCACAACATTTGGTAGAGTAAGAAACAATACATAATATACCAAAACCAATGTACACGTAAAAACCAATGTACTTGTATGGGTGGGTAGGTGGGTAAAGACCAATGTACGTGTATGGGTAAACGGGTGGGTAAAGACCAATGTACGTGTATGGGTAAACGGGTGGGTAAAGACCAATGTACGTGTATGGGTGGGTAGGTGGGTAAAGACCAATGTACGTGTATGGGTGGGCAGGTGGGTAAATACCAATGTACGTGTATGGGTGGGTAGGTGGGTAAAGACCAATGTACGTGTATGGGTGGGCAGGTGGGTAAAGACCAATGTACGTGTATGGGTGGGCAGGTGGGTAAAGACCTGCCGGCACCAAGTCATCAGGTAAGATATAAACAAGGGCCAAAATTATACAGCATCTTGCTGGAGCAAATGCACAAGTTCTGTGAACCACAGCCATATATTTCTTATTCAACTGAAAAATATATTGATACAGTTTGGTTGATAAGTGTACATGTACGTCCAGTTAGTCAGAGTCAGGACGAAGTCGTCTTCCCTGACTCCCAACATAGTCTCTCCGGAGATAAGACGACGTAGGGTTTCTGAGAGTCCAGATCGACGCCTGATATACCCAGGAAGCCTGCTCATATCATTTAAACCAACATTAACCACAGCTTCCCAGTTGTAAATTCAATTCCAACTGATCATTATCCAAGGAATCGATCGTTAGCTGAAAGAATTACTCAGTTTCTGATCCAATGAAATCAGCCGGTGGCTTAAACATTTCTCCGGAGGGAAGGGTTCTACCGAACCGATTTCACTATGGAGTGGGCAGATGCAACTCTCCAAAGTTTAAGTATGGTGGAAGTTAGACTAGTTCTGTGATCGTGTTGTGGAAACTCATATTGTGGAATGTATAAGAACGACTGTCCATTCCATTTCTAATCTGGAGGTACATTCGGTCTGAACATGGTGCAAGAGCAAGCTATTGAATTGTTGAGAGGTTTGGACTTAGTTTTGTGATCAGGATCTATCTCCACATTCTGTTTTAAAGAAGACTATTTCTTATTCAAGACTTTTAGATTTAAGAATTTTGCTAGCTATAAAGTCAATTTATATAAAATATTTAGTACAAAAACCGAAACTTCTTCCCCCAAATTACATACAGCCTTCACGAAAGTAAGGTAGCTTGGGCGAAGTTCACCATTATAAATTATCATTTTTCAATGCAGAGGGAAAATTTTATTTGATTTTTCTATACAATCCAGTTAAATTGGCAAAACTTAAACCCTCTAAAACACAAATAATCATACTATATCAATAATTTATTGATCATTATATATGATATGTACAACAGTTATTTTCCAACCTACTTAAAATGATAATAATCATATAAATTATTATTAGTGTCAGTTTTGATTCGAAATAAGTGCTGAAGAGTAATCATTAGATTATACCTTGGCCTGATAGATGGATTGGTTCACGTTGACACTTAACTCAAAACAAGTAAGGTCTGTTTGTTAAGTGGCACAGAAAGGAGGTAATCACAGGCGATATGTCGAAGGCGAACTTTCACAACTACAAAGCCGCATATCATTAGCGAAGAACTCCCAGTCCATGGCCAAACATTGGCTAGTATAATAAGGCAAGACATCACTCACTCACACACTAAGATCAATTCAAGTTCACAATCTGACAAAACTGACACTTGAATTTTGGCCTTGGGTCTCCAAATAAACAATAAAACTCAAACAGGTATCACCTTTTTGTTTTAATGAAACTGTTGCGATCAAAACCATGGTGGTTACTTCGGAAATATCAGTAAACTTGAACTTACTTGAATATATAATTAATTAATTATTGATATACAGTACTATGATGTTTCAGTGAGTTTAGGTTTTGCCAATCCAACCCGATTGTAAAGAAAAATTAAAGAGCATTTTCCCTTGGCATTATAAAATGATGTCAACTCTGTTTAGTGAAGGCCGTATGTCATTTGGAGGCTAAATTTTCATTTTTTATACAATACATTTTATATACAGGGTGACAATTAAGTCTTAGGATGACTATAACCATTAAACGACAAGAGATATCACAACCAAATTTGGCATACCGTTACTGGTAATAGTAAGCTACTTTTCTGTGTACATGGTGATCAGATGTCATCTTTGGGGGACAGCCCGTTAGGAGTTAGAAGAAAATCTTTATTAGCAGCCTATGTTGATTTGTACATCATTTTAAAGGTCTACTTAAACTGAAAACATTACCACAAACTAGACTTAAAAAAGGTTGATCCAGTCGGAAGTAATTGCTGTTCAAATTTAAAAAATGTTTAATACATTGTACTTACGAATAACAGAAAGCTACAAGTTAAAGGGAATACTTACTGAACTTCTTTAAAAGTAGGTATTCAAAATGTTCCCAGTTGGCCGTCTGGCAATGTGCTAACCAGTTATAAAAGCTGGCTACTGCTTTTTGAATGTATTCTCGTGGAATAGCTTGAGCTTCCTGTGTCTAAGATAAATCAGATCTCTAGGCTGCGTTTCATAAACTTTGTCTTTGAGGTAGCCCCATAAAAAGTAGTCCAGCGGAGTTAGGTCAGGGGAACTAGCCGGCCACTCAATCGCTCCACGTCTTCCAATCCACCGGTGTCGGAATACTACATCTAAGTATTGCCCCACTTGATTACCATAGTGTGGCTTCTTGTAGGAAAAAACTTGCTTGGACGTCAGCGCCAAGACTAGCTTGTAGAGCAGGATCTATCTCATTTTGGAGCATATCTTGATACTTGTTGGCATTAAAGTACTTAACCCTTTAAGTATTCCCCAGTAAGTATTCCCTTTAACTTGTAGCTTTCTGTTTTTCGTAAGTACAATGTATTAAACATTTTTAAAACTTTGAACAGCAATTACTTCCATCTAGATCAACCTTTTTAAGTCCGGTTTGCGGTATTGTTTTCAGTTTAACAAGACATTTGAAATTATTTACAAATCAACATAGGCTGCTAATAAATATTTTCTTCTTACTCCTAACGAACCGTCCACCAAAGATGACATCTGATCACCATGTACAAAGAAAATTAGATTACTATTACTAGGAACGGTATGCCAAATTTGGTTGTGATATCTCTTGTCGTTTAAAAGTTATAACATCGTTCAAAGACTTAATTGTCACCCTGGATATTGGCTTTATAGCCAATCTACATTATTAAATCTTAAATTCTTAGGGAGACAAATCTTGATCACAAAGCTAAATTAAAACCTCCCAACTATTCAATTGCTTGCTCTTGCACCATGTTCAGACCGGATGTACCTCCAGATTAGAAATGGAATGGACAGTCGTTCTTATACATTCCAAAATATGAGTTTCCATAAGACGATCACAGCACTAGTCTAACTTCCATCATACTTAAACTCTCGAGAGTTGCATGTGCCCACCCCAGAGTGAAATCGGTTCAACCCTTCCCTCCGGAGAAATTTTTAAGCCACCGGCTGATTTCATTGGATCAGAAACTGAGTACTTCTTTCAGCTAAAGATCGATTCCTAGGATAATGATCAGTTGGTATTGAATTTACAACTGGGAAGCTGTGGTTAATGTTGGTTTAAATGATATGAGCTGGCTTCCTGGGTATATCAGGCGTCGATCTGGTCTCTCAGAAACCCTACGTCGTCTTATCTCCGGAGGGACTATGTTGGGAGTCAGGGAAGACGACTTCCTCCTGACTCTGACTAACTGGACGTACTGTACAAGAATTGTTATAGTGACTGAGTACTTCGTAGTAGTGACGAACAATTCTTCAAATTGAATCTGAGTATACATTCAGGTTTAGGAAAAATTTTAATAAATGGAATCCACGGCCCCAAAAACTAAAATGATTAGATATTTTGAACAATTTGTTTCAGTTTGTCAAAAAATAGTTTAATGAGGCATAAAAATACAATTTCTCTTACCCGGAATTTCAGTGTTAGAAAATAAAGAAAGACAGGACAAATAGATAACATATACAGGCCTCTGTTCTTTATGGCCAATCATGAAGATTGATTTATTTATCTTAAATTTAAATCACTTTCTTAAACATCTAAAACTAATATGATCAATGTTGGAAACATTAATATTTTACCTTATTAAAAGGGTCTCAACTGGACGGAGATAAGTTAACCAATAACAAATAAATAAATATTGATTCTTGTTTAATTTTCAAATATTTAAATGCAGTATTCATTTTTAACTATTTTAAGATTTTTAAATTCAAAATGTATTCCTCGTAATTCACATAAATTTTATTGGTGCCACTTTCTATTAAAATAGTGGAGAATTTATTGTTGGTATAAATACATAATTACGACAATTTTGCCTTCCAATTTCCAAAAACCAATTTCCAAAAATACTTCCAATTATATTTTCGTGGGCAACATATACGAGGGACCCCTTGTATTTATCATCAACAGGGTTGGGCAAAAGTCTAGAATATATTTACTAATTTCAAAACCATTGAAAGACATGTAATTAAACTTTGTAGTTTTGTACATGTCCCTATACTAAACATGTAGACATATTTTACTTGTTTTCTGCATAGCCAGGTGATGGCCCATGAAGTAAGTCTTAAAATTTTTAAATCTAAGCCTACCTCGAGTTATTCCTCATTTTAAAGGTTTTTGTTTGTAAAACACAAGAGTCCAAACCTGAGGTCAAAAGGATGACTCAGTCATAAGTACAGCCAATCAAAGAGTTTAATGGCAGGGTTAAGAATGTTAGTTATATGACATTAAATTCTTTGCGAGGCTATATTTTCTGACTGGGTCATCCTTTTGACCTCAGGTTTGGACTCTTGTATTTTACAAACAAAGACCTTTAAAATGAGGTATAGCTCAAGGTAGGCTTACATTTAAAATTATTAAGACTTCCTTTCATGTGCCATCACCTGGCTTTTCGAAAAACAAGTAAAATATGTCTAAATGTTTGGTAAAGGGACGTGAACATAACTGCAAATTTTCATTACATTTCTTTCAATGATTTTGAAATTAATAAATATATTTCAGACTTTTGTCCAACCTAGTATAACTGTAGTATTGACCCACCCAACTACCCCTCCACGTACAATTGTATTGACTCACCCTAGTGGTAATTTACATTTTAATTGTAGTTAAAATAATTATAAACTTAAAATTATAAAAAATAGTTAATTTTCAACTAGTTTCTCGGTATTAACTATAGTACTACCCAGACTATGGTAAATAACTAGCTATAAAATGTAAGAAATATCTTCAAACCCACTGTTGTTATGATCATGTAAGCCTTTGATCGCAGGAACAAATATTTAACTATTTATTTTCGATCATTTGTATTTTCATGTTTTGTATCGTTTTTATTTTTTTAACTATGTTCAATTTATGAGCAAATAAATAGTTTGACCCTTCTTGACATCGATTTAAAACAATAAATATTTTATTATTTTGGCCTAAGGCCCATAATTTTAGTTTTTTTTATGCAGTTATATTCGAATTTTTGAGATGATTATCTAATTTAATATACCAAAATTAATTCAATATCTTAATTTAATATCGAATCTATATAAAATTTACAACTATCAATAATTTTGGATCCCATAAACGATTTTTGTTTCAAATACAAACCATTGCATGTGTATGGCGTTTACACAAGTAAATAGTTTTATAATAATAATTTATTTATTCCATCCACAGCATACATACAAAACACATCAATACAAAAGTGATACAATATTTACAGAAGTATATAACAAATAATAAATAACATAACATATTTTACAATTAAACTAAAAAACACATACTCCAAACACCTGTTTATAATAAAGAATACCATACATGACTTCTGTGATACTGACCTTGAGAAACTACACAATGTATTTTTATTGTTACTTTAATAGTTTAAATCCTTTATTATGTGGATAAAATAAATAGAAATGAATAGGTCCTCTTAGGCAATGCCGGAATAGAGGCACAAATTTACTTGTAATAAAAATAGGTACTATGCAGTCTGTTTTATTATAATGAACGGTGAAAGTGATTTATTCTGTTCTTTGAGGAATTAAATAGAAAAAATTAGTTTTTTTTACTTCAACTGACAACATTATAAACATTGCAATATTAATATCCCTCTAAGGTTTAAATCAACAACATGCATTGCGCAATTAACTATCTGTACAGTTTTCAGTCCCACGAGAGTTCCACAACACATTTAACGTGTTACTTAATTAATTTTCATATCTAATAATATGCACATTAATATTATCTTTAACATTTGTTTGATATATCTACATTTGTATACAGGGTGTCTGAAAAGTCTGGGTACGGCTTAATATTTAATAAACCATAGCACATAACACCTATAAACTTTGCTCAGTGTTATTTGGCTTTATAAACTATATTTTCTTGATATTACCATGACATGCCTACGATGGGGGGACGGCCCACAGAGGAAGTCACACAAATCTTAAATGCAAGCCATTTTAAAGGTCCTTAGTAGTAGAGCTTCATGCCGCAAATTAGACCTCAAAGGTTAATCCTAAACAAAATGGCGGTGCTTGTTATTTTCAATATTGATCTTATGTGCAATTTCAAGAATGGCTTAATTTTAGTGTATCCATATCAGATGAGGCCACAAAACTTCACACATTATTACTGTACACAAACGCCTACTTTACGATGTATTCAGTGTCCTATTATTTCTCTATGGGAACGGTCCACGACGAGTCAGTAGAAAAATGTCATTGTAAGCATAGGTTGATATGAATATCGTTCTAAAGGTCTGGTCAAGCAAAAAAGAATGCCGCAAACCACAGCTCAAAAGCTTTATCCGTTACAAAATGGTAGCGGTTTATAAAATCTTCATAACCCAACCATTTTGTAATGGATAAATATTTTGAAGTGCGATTTGCTGCATTCTTCTTTGCTTGACGATCTCTTTAGATATAGGCATATCAACTTATGCTTACATTGAATTCTTGGACATTAGCTGACTAGCACGTCAGGAATTGCTCGATACAGTAAATGCAATGGAACAACAAATACATTTCGACCGTCTTAGAAAATGCATTCACTTCACACTCTGCTTTGAGTGAGGCTGTCAAGGCATTAAATAGTTCGATAGTATTAACTAAGAGATTTGTATCGAAGAAGTGATTTTTATATGGAAATGTTGTCATGTTTGTACTAATCTCATGTTATTTGTGTTTGGGGTTGTTTTTTTTAAAAAGATGAGAATTACTATTCACAAATATGAGAACACTTTGTATGTAAATTTAGGTAATGTTAGTTTTAGGTTTTAGTTTTTTATCAGATTAAAATACTTCTTTATTATTTTTTATTTTATTTGTTGTGGCTTCTAATATTAGGAAATTTAGTTTATAAAAGTTTGCCTTTGTATTGTTTATAGCTTCAAGTAATAATTGTTTATAAACATAGGTTTATTTTATTTATGTACTTATATACAGGCAGTGTAATAATTTTATTTATTTACGTCTGGCTGGTAGGGGCCCATTCCCCTCACACAGGCATGTGCCCATAAGGGGATCTATTTCCACCGTTGTTATGTAATACCTATATAATGTTATTATTATTATTATTATTTTTAATAAAATGCTTATCTATCTATCTAACATAGATGGAACTGTGAGTATATTATAATCATTAAATATAGACCTACAAGAAAAGTAATCACGCTTACCAAATAATGTTCAAACTGCCCTCTTTTGCAAATTCAAACAAAAAGTTAGATCCTTTGCACTCACATCCCAAGACTTGTACTCCTTAAGCCAATACAGGATAAATTAGGCCATAGTATACAGCAAGAAAAGGCTTACTATCCATAAAAGAAGAAAAACGTTTTAACACAAAGATTCCTGAACCAACTTTTTCACGTACTAAGTCAATAGGTAATTTAAATTTTCAATGATTGTCAATCCTGATACCCAAAAATATTGTTTCGTTAGACGGATCAATTTTATGTTCATCGAAAACATTTTACAGAATATTAAAAACACAATGCAATGTTCTTCTCAAATTGAAGAGAAAATATTGAATATTTAGTGATACCAAGTACCTGATGGAGACCAACGAATATATATGTGTATTCCTTGTGGAGAGTGAGGGTGACTAAATAACCTAACCGGTTCCATTCATGCCAGGGGCGTTTGTGACTGCAACCTCCTGGTTTCAACTTTACAGACACGACTCGTGAGGGTCAACTGCTTGCTCTTCTTATTGTCACGAATCATGAGAGAACGGACACCACTTTGGATGGTGTGCAAGAAGTACGTTCATCAAGACATACTTAGCAGGTGGGTTCTTCAAGAAGACTCCCTGTCAATAAGCCGGAATAAATTGGTCGGAGGAGGGGGTTACTTTACCTTCGTCAAACTGCAAGGGTCGGACATTCGGCCCTAACGGGCTATATGTCCGATCATGCAAAACGGGTAAAATAATTTATGACAGTTTAACAATACAGGTTGTCCGGATACCCGTCAAGAAGTTCTCGAGAAGTGGGGGAGGGTGGCTGAGAAGTTGTCCTGAGTATCTCGTATTGAAGTATATGAGTATCTAAATTCATGTTCTGAATGTGGGGAGATGCATGGGAGTTGAGAGGTGGAGATAAAGTCTGTCTACTGCAAAACTACTTCATTTTTGCATCTGCCGTCGATAACCCCGATTGTAGAACTATAATATGTACTAAAATAAAACATTTTCGGACTAAAAAAAATAATGAGTAAAGAGGTCCACACATATTACTTTTTTAATTCTTTATTACTTACCTCCTAAGAGATTACAACTTTGTTATGCCTCAACAAAGTGGAAAGTATACATGAACTGTTGATATAGGCTTGTTACTATGTTTCTACGCTTCCACTTTTGGCACACACTCATCGCTTCATAATTTGTTCATAAATTATTCATGATTATCGTTTTATTTATACAATGACTATTATCATTAAATCTACTAGTTACATTACCTTAAAATCTAGTCCTATTAAAAACGTACCAAAAGGCTTTAGAATATTGTATACAATAGTGATGACCCTCCCACTCACCCATTCGCATACAGTAGTAATGGCCCACCTATACACTTACAGTAGTGATGAGCCTCCCACCAACCCGTACACTTACGGTCGCCATGACCCCCGCACCCACCCATTCGCCTACAGTGGTAATGGTCCTCCGGCCCACCTATACACTTACAGTAGTGATGAGCCTCCTACCCACCCGTACAGTACGGCCGTGATGACCCTCCCACCCACCCATTCGTCTACAGTGGTAATGGTCCTCCAGCCCACCTATACGCCACTTTTTATAGTGGTGATGACCCTGGCATCCACCCATACACCTACAGTAGTGATGACCCACCCACCCACCCATACACTTACAGTACATTGTAAAAAAGCTATGTCATAGTTATCTAAGGGTTGGCAAAAAAAATTGTGGTTCCACACTTTTGAAAAAATTCTTAATTAATTTGCACACATTGACCAGAAAGACTATTTGTAAATAAGAAACAATTTTTAGATTTAAGTTGCAGATTTTAAAATGTTCAAACGTGCTTAAAAACTAACAATTTAGAAACAAAACAATTAATTGACAGATATTGTTTTGTTGTTATCATAAAAACGATATGGGTGTACATAAAGCCAAAATATACGCCTTTAATTTTATTTTTTATTTTATTAATTTTTTTACACCTGTTAAACCTTTATCGACTCATCAAAGCTAAAAGTGCTGTTGGTAGAATTTAGTCACTACTCCAAGAAATATTATAATTTTCATATTTCATTTAGAAAATATCCTCTTTTTTCGGAAAACGACTCATGAATACATTTAGTTCAGCACTTTCCTTGGAAGATATGGCGTTAATGGAAATCGGTCTAGTGGAAACAAGGACTGGGTAGACTGTTCAGCCGGGGCAACGACCCCCAGAGCTTACTCGGTCAGGAAGCTTACAAGACACCTGCGGATTGCATCACTCAAGAACCGATGGGGGTCCATGCGAGACTCTTTGTTATGACATATTGTAATCTATTCACGCAACGAGACTTATCGTTTAACGATCAAACTACTAACATATTTACTAATGTCGCAACTCTAGTGACACAATTCTCCAGTGACTAAATGCTCATAACACGTGCAATTTTCAGAATTTGAAAAAAATTAACATCTATGTAATACTGAAAATTTTAGTCTATGAAATTTCTTCATGATATTAAACTCTTTTTTATAATTATTTTTGAAGTAAGGAAATAATCACTTAGAAATAACGTTCGCTGAAGAAAGAACAAATATTTCCAGTTAGATTTCCTGAGTGCTTGCCAAAACTTAAGTTAATTTACTTTCAAAGCCAAATTGCAGAGATTAATCAGAATCAAGTATCTAAGGTAGTTTTCAGACAAAAAGTGTATTAATAGTCTGCAGAGGTAGTCCCTTTCCTTGTTGGATGCATTTTCGTAAGAGGAATGGTAAATGCGGAACGGTGCTGTGACTAAACGATCTGTCAGAAAATTTAAATGTTTGCATGGTTTGAAATGGCGTAAAAGTAACTAGAGTATTCTCTATTTAATTTTCAAAAAAATATTGATATGTGATGTAATGAAAAATATTTAATTTTACTTTACTAGATTGTGTTTGATATTAAAATGCAACATCAATAATCAAAATTTAAAAGTAGATTCTTAAGTAACTTTAACGTTCTTTCAATCGAGGTAAAAATTAAAATTTTCTGGCAAAATCGTTAAGTCACAGTCCTGTATCGCATTTAACATTGTTATTAAGGTAATTAATCATATATGACGAGTGACTACCTCTGCAGACTCTTAAGGAGCTTCGTGTATCATGAAAACGAGGAATAGAGGGAATAAAATTTAATTTCGAACTTATTATTCACTTTGGGTAGGAACTAAAATAAATTTGAAATTGCCTAATTTTCAAATGGGGCCTAAAATACAAATTTTATTAAATAAAAAATTACTAAATGGGATAAAACCCTATTTTATAGTATGTGCCTGTTTCACATTTGATAAGAGAAAAGGAAGTTCCATCTAAGAAAATATATAGAATCTTGAACACGTTAATCGTTTTGACCAAGTAATATAAAATAAAAAAGATCAAATAATATAAATATATACACGTATGATGGTATTGGCTGGCCCTGTCACCCATACACGTACGGTGGTCTTGACTCACAAACTCACCCATAAACATATGGTAGTGTTGACCATCCTACCTACCCATACTTGTACGGTAGTGATGACCTACCCACCCACCTATACATGTACAGTAGTGATGAACCATCCATGCACCTACGGTGGTGGTGACCTACCCACCCACCTATACATGTACGGTAGTGATGAACCATCCATGCACTCACGGTAGTGATGACCTAACCACTCACCTATACAGTACGGTAGTGATGAACCATCCATGCATCTACGGTAGTGATGACCTACCCACCCACCTATACATGTACCTACGGTAGTGATGACGTACCCACCCACCTATACATGTACGGTAGTGATGAACCATCCATGCACTCACGGTAGTGATGACCTAACCACTCACCTATACATGTACGGTAGTGATGAACCATCCATGCACCTACGGTAGTGATGACCTACCCACCCACCTATACATGTACCTACGGTAGTGATGACGTACCCACCCACCTATACATGTACGGTAGTGATGAACCATCCATGCACCTACGGTGGTGATGACCTACCCACCCAACCACCCATAGACGTACGCTAGCGATGCATAGCCGAGTTCTATTTTTATCTGCTGAACAAGACAAGGGTCAAATAATTTAGTTTTATGAATAAAAGCACTACGAAGAAATTATTAATATAATGTGGAAATGTCAATAAGTAGCAATATACTGTAAAATACGTTCTTTAATCAATTGATTTCATTAGCTTTCTGGTGCAGTATCAAATTGATCGATTACAACTAATGATTTTTAGTTATGTTCCATCCTAATTTAGCGTGTATTACATTTACATTTTTGGTATGGACAAGTCCTAATGTATCATATTCTTTATGTTCAAATTGGTAAACAGCTCAGTGACGAGTTAAGATAAAATTTAAAAAATGTGACAAAGGCGTGATTAATCTACAGCAGCCCCACTTCAACGCTTCGCCTTCTCCCACCTTCCTTCCCCTCAATGCCCTAAGCACCAATATCGTCATCAAAAGGTCCCTTCTTGTGCTTGTAAATTCAATGTTAATATTCCATAGCATATTATTCTAACGTTGAATATATAGAAGTGGCATTGAGGGTTAGTATGAAATAGAATTATATTTCCTTATTAAACACAAGAACTTTTCCAGATACAACATCCGAAATATAATAAAAGCTCTATAGACGTCCTTCCTAAAATATTATGTATATTTCTTTCTTTTGGGTTTGTTAATTGTACTGTATTGGCCATGGACTATTACTGAGACCAGTTGAATCCATATCTGTGTAAGGTCAGTTGGTACGTACACCACATAGAACATAAGTATGTTAGACATAATTTGGAAAACCCAAAAGACTCACGCCGGTGAAAAGCTCAGTTAGAAGGTCGAAAGAGTCGTGGATGGACCAAAACACTTGTTTGTAAAAAAAATTGTATGGTAGAGTCTTTCAGTCTCATATGTGTACGTGTGCACATGTGTTCTGATTTCTTCTCTACTACATACACAGTATGTAAGCGCCCAGGACACTTATGTTCATAGGACTCCATAAGGATCAATTATTTGTATAGCGTGTTTGGGGAATACAAGACCCATGTAACTTTATTGAGAAAGTTCCCAAAAGTATGCATTCCAAATCAATCTTTACTGCTAGAAGACTGAAAAATGTACAATAAATATTCAATTATATATTATTTTGGTCAATTGCACCACATTAAAGAATATGGTGCAGATATGCATGCAGATACATTCAAGCATGCATATCTGAAACATGTAGTCGCCAATTTTCCAACTTTCAACGTCGGGTCAGTCTTATATTATACGGGTCTTATAAAGATGGTGGACCTCCGTTTATATGTCAAGAACTCTTTTAACATTAGAACATGCATGTCACCTTGAGCTTCGCGCATTTTTTTATCCAATTTGGCAGTTCGTTGAGGAAATGGACACCTACTTGTGAAGGTTTGGTGTTCATAAACTACACTTTATGTCTTATCGGCCACTAGCAGCCTTGATTATATACATAAACATAGATATATCAATAGTTTTTTAATTAGCATAATACATGTTGGTACATATACAGTACAAGTAAATGTCACACAACACAAATATATTACAATATAAGTACAAAATGCACAAATATTATGGTGATACATTTCGGTGAACCACGCTCACCTTCGTCAGACCAGAGGGAAAAAATCATACACAAGGGTCAACATGATTATTTTGTTAATCCCTCTGGTCTGAGGAAGGTGAGCGTGGTTCACCGAAATCAATCACCATAATATTTGTGCATTTTATACTTGCATTGTAATATATTTGTGCATTTTGTGTTCATATTGTAATATATTTGTGTTCTGTGACGTTTACTTGTACTGTATAGATATATCATCTGAATATTTTAGTCTGAAGTGTTGAGGTTTACTTTATGATATCTGCTGCTACAGCTGGTTTAAATTGCGTTACATTTACATGGTACTACATTAGCGCTTTACTATTGGCCCCCCAAAACAGCTGATAATTAGAGGCAAAAAACTTATCATAGGATGAACGGAACTGATGATAAACTCTCTGTGTGTTTATAAAATTAATGGCAATAGTCTTTGCCATCATAGTATGTGTCAATCGGTTGCTTGTCAAAGAATATTTCAGAGGCTTGGAAGTGTTAACATTTACAAATGTTTAAAACATTCTCTACTCACGATTTTCTGAATTTTAACCATACTATTATGAGAATCGCCTTTTTTAACGCTCTGAAAAATGGCAATTTGAACAAGTTCCCCACAAATCCAATCTGTAGTAGGGTTGAGGGTTAATGACGCCATTTATATGCTGTGGTCAGTCAGTAACTCGAGCAATATTTGGACACATCCAGAAGGACAACTTGGAGCACAGAGTCGATGTCATGATTCCAAGTCAATATCAATTAATATTCAAAGGAATTTCGCACAGTTCAATTCCTCCATCCACGTATCCGCCAACTTGACGGATGATCACTAGATAGAATGTATTGATCACTGAGTGAAATACAAAACAGTGGATTCTGAAGATTTTGTTTGGGAGATTAGACTATTGAAATGATGGCACACATTTTTATGTCAAGTTCTTTCTATTCTGCACAATTTTTCCATGCATTGGTCATGAACCCTAACTCACTAAATCGGTTAAGGAATGTAAAAAGGTTGAAGTTAAAGAAGTACTTATATTATCAGATGACGTCAGGGCTAAGAAGCCTTCTCTTGCACTTAACCTGGGGACCAACGGCTTAACATGACTCCCGAACCATGGGAGCGGCAGGGGAAAGACTGTTGTGATTTCATCGGGAATCGAACCCGAATTGAGTGTTTTAAGCAACCACCTTAGCCCCTTAGCTAGATTCGCTTCTTAGCTTTTTTTGTCAGGCAACACGTCTCGAATTCTCCTATGTACTAGGAAGAGTCCATAAATGTCGTGTCTGTATTTACCTCGTTTAGGAGAGTCTACAAAACTCGTATGTGTATAGATTGAATGGGTCGTGTTGTGTGTACGGATTGATTGGTAGAGCACATAAAGGTTATGTGTATATTAGCTCGTTTGGGAGAGACAACAAGTTTCGTATGTGTATAGGTTGAATGGGTCGTGTTGTATGTACGGATTGATTGGTAGAGCTCATAAAGGTTATGTGTATATGTTGAATGGGTCGTGTTGTGTGTACGGATTGATTGGTAGAGCTCATAAAGGTTATGTGTATATTAGCTCGTTTGGGAGAGACAACAAGTTTCGTATGTGTATAGGTTGAATGGGTCGTGTTGTGTGTACGGATTGATTGGTAGAGCTCATAAAGGTTATGTGTATAGGTTGAATGGGTCGTGTTGTGTGTACTAATTGATTGGTAGAGCTCATAAAGGTTATTGTATATTAGCTCGTTTGGGAGAGACAACCAGTTTCGTATGTGTATAGGTTGAATGGGTCGTGTTGTGTGTACTAATTGATTGGTAGAGCTCATAAAGGTTATGTGTATATTAGCTCGTTTGGGAGAGACAACAAGTTTCGTATATGTATAGGTTGAATGGGTCGTGTTGTGTGTACTAATTGATTGGTAGAGCTCATAAAGGTTATGTGTATATTAGCTCGTTTGGGAAAGACAACAAGTTTCGTATGTGTATAGGTTGAATGGGTCGTGTTGTGTGTACTAATTGATTGGTAGAGCTCATAAAGGTTATGTGTATATTAGCTCGTTTGGGAGAGACAACAAGTTTCGTATGTGTATAGGTTGAATGGGTCGTGTTGTGTGTACTAATTGATTGGTAGAGCTCATAAAGGTTATGTGTATATTAGCTCGTTTGGGAGAGACAACAAGTTTCGTATGTGTATAGGTTGAATGGGTCGTGTTGTGTGTACTAATTGATTGGTAGAGCTCATAAAGGTTATGTGTATATTAGCTCGTTTGGGAGAGACAACAAGTTTCGTATGTGTATAGGTTGAATGGGTCGTGTTGTGTGTACTAATTGATTGGTAGAGCTCATAAAGGTTATGTGTATATTAGCTCGTTTGGGAGAGACAACAAGTTTCGTATGTGTATAGGTTGAATGGGTCGTGTTGTGTGTACTAATTGATTGGTAGAGCTCATAAAGGTTATTGTATATTAGCTCGTTTGGGAGAGACAACAAGTTTCGTATGTGTATAGGTTGAATGGGTCGTGTTGTGTGTACTAATTGATTGGTAGAGCTCATAAAGGTTATGTGTATATTAGCTCGTTTGGGAGAGACAACAAGTTTCGTATGTGTATAGGTTGAATGGGTCGTGTTGTGTGTACTAATTGATTGGTAGAGCTCATAAAGGTTATGTGTATATTAGCTCGTTTGGGAGAGACAACAAGTTTCGTATGTGTATAGGTTGAATGGGTCGTGTTGTGTGTACTAATTGATTGGTAGAGCTCATAAAGGTTATTGTATATTAGCTCGTTTGGGAGAGACAACAAGTTTCGTATGTGTATAGGTTGAATGGGTCGTGTTGTGTGTACTAATTGATTGGTAGAGCTCATAAAGGTTATGTGTATATTAGCTCGTTTGGGAGAGACAACAAGTTTCGTATGTGTATAGGTTGAATGGGTCGTGTTGTGTGTACTAATTGATTGGTAGAGCTCATAAAGGTTATGTGTATATTAGCTCGTTTGGGAGAGACAACAAGTTTCGTATGTGTATAGGTTGAATGGGTCGTGTTGTGTGTACTAATTGATTGGTAGAGCTCATACAGGTTATGTGTATATTAGCTCGTTTGGGAGAGACAACAAGTTTCGTATGTGTATTGGTTGAATGGGTCGTGTTGTGTGTACTAATTGATTGGTAGAGCTCATAAAGGTTATGTGTATATTAGCTCGTTTGGGAGAGACAACAAGTTTCGTATGTGTATAGGTTGAATGGGTCGTGTTGTGTGTACTAATAGATTGGTAGAGCTCATACAGGTTATGTGTATATTAGCTCGTTTGGGAGAGACAACAAGTTTCGTATGTGTATAGGTTGAATGGGTCGTGTTGTGTGTACTAATTGATTGGTAGAGCTCATAAAGGTTATTGTATATTAGCTCGTTTGGGAGAGACAACAAGTTTCGTATGTGTATAGGTTGAATGGGTCGTGTTGTGTGTACTAATTGATTGGTAGAGCTCATAAAGGTTATGTGTATATGTTGAATGGGTCGTGTTGTGTGTACTAATTGATTGGTAGAGCTCATAAAGGTTATTGTATATTAGCTCGTTTGGGAGAGACAACAAGTTTCGTATGTGTATAGGTTGAATGGGTCGTGTTGTGTGTACTAATTGATTGGTAGAGCTCATAAAGGTTATGTGTATATGTTGAATGGGTCGTGTTGTGTGTACTAATTGATTGGTAGAGCTCATAAAGGTTATTGTATATTAGCTCGTTTGGGAGAGACAACAAGTTTCGTATGTGTATAGGTTGAATGGGTCGTGTTGTGTGTACTAATTGATTGGTAGAGCACATAAAGGTTATGTGTATATGTTGAATGGGTCGTGTTGTGTGTACTAATTGATTGGTAGAGCTCATAAAGGTTATTGTATATTAGCTCGTTTGGGAGAGACAATGTAATTACACTCGAATGTGGTTATAACTGTTGTGGGAACGACCCAAAGGTCATGTCTGTGGATAATTCATTTGAGAGAGGCAAAGAGAATCTGTTTTTTTACAAGATCATGTGTTATTAATGCATACTACGCGATTGTGATAAGCCAGAGGTAGAATCAAGTAAATCATCGTTAGAAACTCCTACAAGATGTTATGTGAATACAGCTTCACTCGGACAAAGCAACCATGTCGTTTACGTCGGATAGGAATGTCCATAAAACGAGTACGTGCTTGGAGAGTCAATAAATGTTGAATAGCTCAATTGAAACTGATTCATAGGTTAAAATCTATCCGGTCAAATTACGACTGTTTTTTGACCGTATAAGCACTTAACTTTTACATTTTCAAGCACTGAATGTGTCGCGACAACGAATCGGTAATAAGGAGTAATTGATTACCACAGCCTCACAGATGGGTTGCTATATACAGTTCAAAAATCGCCCCCTTACCCCCCTTTAAAAAGAGGTGAAAACTTATCAAACTCAGGAATAACTTGAATAATTAATTTTATTGAGTATGATGAAAGTTTCACAACGATATTTCAATCCGTTTAGATTATACAGAGGTGTATCAGAACTTCAAATTATTTATTACCATAAAAAGTACATGTAATTAAATACATAATGTACATGGGCTTAAGTCATACATGATAAACATACATTAATACTTATAATTAACAAATTCTGATACACTGTAGAAGGACTCCTTTTGCAATATGTTTTTTTTTTTTATTCACTCTCGATGAACTTTCTTAAGTGCTGTCTTTTAGTGGGGCTGGGAGAGTTGGACAACCTGGTGCCACTCATAAATAAATGTTTTTCGGAAAAATAAGTACGATGTTTTGGTATGTTAAAATAGTTTTTTTCTGTGGAGATTGAAGTTATCTAGCGGATGTTGACCATTATTGAAGAGAGCGAGGTTTCTATAACAAATAACAAGTTTCTAAAATATAAATTGAGGGATGTGTTAAAATTCTGTATTTTTTAAACCAGTTTTTGCGAGAGTCTGTGTTTTTTTAATTTAAATATAATCCTAACAGCTTTCTTTTGCAGTCTAAAAAGCTGCATGGTTCTCCCAGTCTCAGAGCCTCATATAGCTGTCATTTTATATCCTTATATAGGATTCCATAAGTTATATGCGGATAAACAATCCCGTAGTAAGCTGTTAGAAGGTACTGACTTTTAAGATGATGTGATGTAACTCGTAGAGCTAACCAGCCTACACGGCTTATCTACGTGACTATCAAACCGAAGATTGCTGTCAATAACCAAACCAAGATATTTAACAGTATCCACAGATCCTACTTATTTTCCACTCTGTACATGTCTCATACATAGAAGACACAAATTTTACTTTTACACCCAAAAACACAAGAATACACAAGGAATATATTAATTTCATTTGTATTTTTCTAGTGTAATTAGTTTCTTTACAGTGATGTTTCAAACTCGAGTGTTTATAGTTTTTTCTTCGACAGTAGGTATAACTTAGAGACCAACGGCCAACCTAATCGACATTCTTCATATAAAGGCAAACATTTGTTATTTTCTCTTGTGGTTCTTTTACCGTCATCAATCTTTATATTTCGGATATATATTATTTACCATTTTAAAATTGTTATTTACTATAATTCTTCTTGAAATTGTAATTTTGAAATTATTTCCTCTGGGTTCCTGATAAAGGTTACTTTGATTTTCATTTCTTGTATTGATTATTTAAAAATATGATTTTTCTTTGAGTAATTACTTTTAAATTGATTCCCTTAAGAGTTAAATTCGATCAAGTTTTTTTGTAAAATTATTAGTATAATTTTATTTTTGTCTCTTAAATTGAATTTATGTGGAGTCTCTGTGACAATTTCGAAACACGTTGTGCAAAATTATATAGATTAAGGGATTAATTTAAGAATAAAACACGACAAATATCGGAATATTCTGATGGTTAGAATATTCTGTAGCCATCAGAATACAGTCCGAAAATACATAACTAAATTGTAATGTGATATGTGCCTTTATCACAGTTTACACTTTGCAGGGGAAATTAGGAATGAAGGTGCATATAGGTTTGTAAATAATAACAAATATTTATAAATTTATATTTTCTCAGGCATCAAAAACACTATTTTGTTAGCATAAGTAGCAGTAATATGTATTATGTTCATTAAAGTACTTACATCATATGGTCTGGTTTTGGCAGGCGGGGACCACTGTGTATTTATCAACCTGCTCACTAAAATCCATACGATATTTACTTAGTTTGTAGAGCCTTTAGTTAAGGGTGTTCGATCGAAAACTATTTTAGAAAATTTTTTGAATAAAATTGTTAGTATCCATATAAGTAATAAATGTGTTAGGGGGAAAACTCTTAAAAATTTATTTATGGAAATTTGGCTGCCCAAAGTTACTAATTTGACATTTTTGGTGCATAACTCATGAAAAACCGTGTGATCGATTTTATTAACATTTTGAGAATAGGCTTATAGTAAACAAAAGGTACTAACTAACCTAGTATATAGTAAATCTAAAAAAAAACATGTTTTTTTAAGTGTTACCAATTATTTTTTCTTTAAATGATAGTTGTTCAAATTTTGAGTTGAAATTTGTACAATCATCTTTGGCTAAAAAGTAGATTATTATATATATAAAATTCATTGCTAGAGTTTACTACAAATGTCCATATGTCCATATGTCCAATTTGCGGGGCGAGGGCTATTAGGGGGCTATGGAGGGGAGGGGAATACATTGGTTGTTCGTTAGTGAGTCAGGATCTTTACTACTCTTAGCGGCAATTGCGATAAAAACTAGAACTAAATTCACTAGAGTGCTAAACTGGGCGCCCGGACGAACACCCTTAAAGAAAAATAAAACGAATTCCTAATCAATTAAGTTTTAAAACCAAAGTCGAGAAATTTAAAGAAGCATGTGGCTCAATAGACTTGAGGCTGGTCGTTGTTATTGTAAATATAAAAGGGAGTGCTAATGGAAATAATACGATTACAAAAATAAAACACAACATTACACATTGACTCTGATAACAACATTTCAATTGATGATATCAGACTTTAAAACAGTGTAAGAACACAAATAATGCATTTAATAAATTCACAGAGGATATTAAAACTCGTTCAATTTTGTAAAAGCACTAACTTCCCCAAACAATGTTAGTTTTGTGTCCCAATACATATTTAAATAGATATAAATCTTTTACACTTAGATATCAGTAGTTTTTTGTAGTTTTTGTTTATTCTTAGGCTATCTAAATTCATAAGAATAAATTGAATAAATTAATGAATAAATTTCCTACAAATTACTTAAGGTGTAACTAAAATAGAAAAGGAGAGGTAAAGGAATTAATTTTTTTGAATTTATATAAATGCTAACATTGTGGCAGTTAAATGAACCTTGTTATTACTGCCAAAACTCTCTAAAAACATCCATATTATAGAAACTAACAAATATTTATGTCCAGGGAAATAATCTTGCCGGGATCACAGCCTATGCGCAAGCTCAAGTTTGAAAACCCAAAACAGTTAGCCCACGAATAAATAATATAAAAGGAAACATATGATTGAAAGACCAACAATATACTAAAATTAGAAGAAGGATATTGTGGATTTCATAATTATTAAGTGGAAGGGAAATAAAAAGTGCCAATTAATTTAAAAATGCCAACAGAGGACAGAAGAAAAATTGCAACAATGTTCTCTTTACACATTGTTAGGCTACTTGTCATCCCATTTGCATAGTGTTTTTATAATTTATAGCAAAAAATGCGGTTACGTAAACACTGTGTTACCGTAATGAATAGCGTAATATTTCAGTGAGTTCAGAAATTTCTAAAATATTATGACACTCATATGGACTGTCTGTTCATGAGTAATGTTTTATGTTTATCTCAAATGAGCAGTTCTCATTTTGCTTTAGATATTTGAGTTAAAAATAATCTCTTCATATGTAGTTATTGGAAATATAAAACTAGAAAAAGTAATGAAAACTGAACAAGTGGAGAAATTCTATCAAAACTTTATTCAAAACATGTTATAAATATGGTCATAAATAATTTGCGCCCTTATAAACAAATAAAGAGCAAAACAAAATAAAATGGACGTTGAAGCAATTGCTAATATTGAAGTAAAATACTATGTACCAACATTATATCAACACCAGTGTACATGTATGGGTAGGTGGGTGAGTCAATGCCAATTTACGTGTATGGGTGGGCGGGTGAGTCAATGGAATAATAAGTGGCCCTTCAAAAGAACACCATAGACTGTTATGCACATAAACGTGACTAAACAGGGACATGGATAGTAATAATACTCTTTTTTATTGGGTCAGCCATAGTACATTGTATTGCAATAGTCATAGTAAATTAAATAGTCTAAAATTTTCCATTCATTCATTCCATCAAAGTCACTTTCAATCATAAATAGGATACCGCTTAAAAAGAAGATCTACCACCTTCATTCAATACCACTCACTGTACGTGTATGGGTTGGTGGGTGGGTCAACAGCACTGTAGTGAATGGATGGGCGGGTGGGTCAACAGCACTGTAGAAGAATAGATGGGCCCATCAAAATATCATCCCAGACTGCGGGTGGGTCAGTACCACCGCAAGTTTGTTGGGGGAGGTACTTGATTTAAGATAAAGCTTATTTAAGAAATCAGGAAGTTTTTGTCTTGAATTAATTGTCAGGTAGTAATTCTCTACAATGTCTCGGCGGCAAACAAATAAAAAGCACATCTCCAGCTCACAGTTGAAGGAAGTAATTGAGAAAATTATCAACGTTGAAAGGAATACACAAAATGAATACAAATAAAATATGAAGCTGTATTTAAATGACTCTGAAATGACTGAACCTGAAGAAGTATCACACTTTCCTGATAGAAAATAAAACAAAAGAAAAAGAATCCAATAAGGAAAATGACTCCTCCGTCCAAAAATAGAACAATGATTAAATGTGAGGCTACAAATCAAATATAAAATAACTTATTCCAATAATAAGTTAATATAACACATTAAATATTTGGAAAAATCTCACGTAAGGTTGTATATTCCTTTCCCTATAATGTACAAAATATGACCTTAAATCATAAAATACAAAAGAGGCTTGTATTGATGAAAAATCGTAACACTGCTCAACTACTGTAAAAAGGAATCTGCTTTTGCAAAAGAAAACAATATAGTACAACAAGTTTACAGTCAAGTCCAATACTAAACTTGATCAAGGTGATAAATATGAAGTATTGAACTTGAGATCCATTTCACTGCTGTCAATATTTTATACGTACTAAAATATAGCTTTCTCTATACTTTCTCTTTACCAGATTAATAGAGAATCTAAAGTGGAATGAACTTCTTACTGTACATATAGACAGCATGGGTTTGTAGATGGATGATCAACAACCACCACAATTATCTGATTTAAATTAAGCCTAACTTAGAATTAGAAATGAAGATAATTTTGGGAGTATTTTTCCTTGTCTTAATACATTATTTAATTTTTTATTTGGAGAGGGGATTAGCTAAGGGGCTAATGCGATGGATTGCCACGCAACTGGTCCAGGTTCGACTCCCGATAAGACCATTAACAGTTTTTGCCCTGCCGCTTCCGAGGTTCGGAAGTCACGATAAGCCGTTGGTCCCCAGGTTAAGTGCTAGAGAGTTCTTAGCCCTAACTTTGCCTGGTAAAATAAGACGATCTTTCACTTTTTTTATACCCTGAAAGACGTATTCTATACTTGCACCTAACACAAAAGGCTGCATATTAACTGAAGTAAGAACGTCTCCAACTTATTTACCTAGATCATAGACTGTCTCTTTTTATCTGAAGATAAAAACGTAAACATGAGCAAAGTTTTCTAAAAACCTGCCAGAGTCTATAAAGAAAACAAATCACACAAATACAAAGAGAAAGCTGACATACTGCTGACAATAATCACGACAAATTATTGTACAATTGACCTTCCTACCCACCCATACACGTACAGTGGTGATGACCCTCCCCCCACTCATACTCGTTCAGTGGTGATGTGTGAGTGTGTGTGGGTACAATGTCATTCATCCTACACCTATACAGGAATTTATGAAAAATATTAAGGAGTACACCGGAGAGTTGGTTTCTAGTTCTTAAACAACTGACGTAATTGTTTTGTAAAGTATTTGAAAGGAAAGTTCAATTTTAAATGTATATAGATTTAAATAGCTGAATCAATTAAAACACTATTAAAAAACTCCTTAAGTGGCTTTGAAAACAAGAAAATGTTAGTGTTAGCTGTTTACATATTAAATAGGACGTTTACATATAAAGCAATGACATTGTGGTGTGATATAATATTTATAATCAATAATTTATTACTAAGCTAATTTCGTAAGTAATTACTCGTATAGTCTCAATTACCTTTATTTCAAGTCCAATGTTACGTTTAAATAAATACACATTTGTTGATTTATTTGTTATAAACAAGTAATAAATCAATCTTTAACTGTTTTACTATTTAACTTTTATCGATTGTAAAAGTGTTTTATCACTATTCTTTTCATGTTGTTTATTGTAGAAAATATATTATGTATTTTACTCACAAACTAATTTTGATTTCAAGATTAGTATTCTAATTATTTTATTATTTATTTTCTAGTTACGCGTAAAGTTATACGAAAATCACTACACTAACTTCTCTTTTGACATTTTATTTGCAATGCAACAACTATTGATTGTATTTTACGAAATTTCCTCTAAGACAAACAATTTGAGAATTGGGTACATTTTAAATGTCGAAAAACCAAATAATTGTATAAGTAACGTTATTTCATTTATAGGTTTTCATAGTTATGACGATTGTTTTGACATTAAACTAAATTCAGTTAGTTCGCAGTTATCTATCAAAATAATTTGTCCGAAAAATAACTATTTAGGACAGAAAGTGAGTAGAAGACATAGGGGTTACAAATTATCTCTGACCCTAAGATATGAGTCGGCTGTTTAAATCAAGGCCTGTAATTTCATTCATTAGGAACCACTGAGAATAAATTTTGCTTCGCTATGAAATAAAAATAAAAAAATTATGATTTAGCTTGGCATTAGCTTTGGCTGATGATGTAAAAACATATTCATGGTTCTTTATAAAAATATTTACAATTTTTAAATATAACATGCTTTATATTTAAAAATTAATGGTTTAATTACAACCATTAATTTTCAAACAAAACTATTTAATTAATTCTACTTATTCTTCTTGATTTGTTTCTGAATTTTCTTTGGATAGTGCCAAAAAGCAAGCAAGAAAACATTTCCAAATGATGTGTCACCAATCATGGTTGTTTTGATGGCCTTGCTCAAAACAGTTCTAATGATGAATTTTGGAATACCACGTACACCCGACATTGTATTCAAATAACCAGATGTTATTGTTGCGATCGCTACCTTAAACTCTCTCATACAACAAAATAATGTATAAGTTTCTTGATTAGCATGTTACGTGTTGGTATATATCATATAAATTAACATGTACGTCTCACAACACTATAATAACTAGATGTTGAGTCAAATATTTATATGGTGATCGATTTCGTCCATCTATGTGGACATCTTCGGACCGACTCACCACCAGTGGAGAGTCGGTCCGAAGATGTCCACATAGATGGACGAAATCGATCACCATATAAATATTTGACTCAACATCTAGTTATTATAGTGTTGTGAGACGTACATGTTAATTTATATAAAATAATGTAGTAAAAACTTCCTTCAAATCAAAGAGATAATGGAATTAATGTCGAGATTTAAATAAATTACGTAGAGAAAACCTTTTTTAATAACTGATCCTTGTACACACCGCAAGACGTTCAGTGTAGAACTCTCCAAAAACAACATGCCTCCTTTTAACCGGATTTTCCGCCTTTTATTGAAATACTTGAATAGGGTGGGCTACAAAACTCTAAATCCTGTCAAAAAATTGCTAAAAAATAATCTAAAACCTCAGAAAACAGTTGTGACATTTTTCTGAGGTTTTATTATAATGTATTACGTAACCATCACTTGTAGTTTTATCGGAACTCCTAACGGCTTTTAAAAATATTACATATTTATGCTTTGATAATTTTGAAACTTTTAACCCTGTTATTAAATAAACAGTGCTTTTAAGAAAGTAAATCCGTCTGATATTGTAGGACTATTAAGTATAAAATTAATTATTACAGTATAATTACACTGTATTGAGTATGGGTTTGTATGGGTGTTACAGTAGTATTGACCCACCCACCCATACATGTACAGTAGTATCGACCCACCTACTCACCCATTCAAGTACAGTCGTATTGACCCACCCACCAGCTCATAAAAATACAGTGATATTAACCCACCCACCCATCCATACAAGTACAGAGATATTGAGTGTACTTGTATGAGTACTGTTATATCTCTGTACTTATAAAAAAACCAACACATTTTTGTTAACACGACTTAGGTAAACAAAGAATGTGTTAACTTTTGTAGCTTTTGAAAAATAATGATCTGCTTAGTTCTGGTAAGGAATATGACACCAAACCTGTGAAATTTCTTAGGCGAAAATAAGGGTAAGTTTGATATGTCGAAACCATATCAGATAAAACATTGACAAGCTTTATTGTCAGAAGGGTCTTGTCAGAGTCGACAAAGATATACCACATCCGATATTCACTTCTTTCGTGAAGACTGAGTCGGTTGGGCAGTTGAGACTTTCCCTGAGGTCACGTCAAGACGTTGAATGGTTAAGTTGATCCATTTTGCATTTTAGGTACATTTTGTAGGATGTAGACCATTCACTGTATCTTATAAAAAAAACATTGCATTCCGGTTAAATCATCATTCGAATTGAGATTTGTGGAGTTTGTCAGAAATAAAACTTTATCTACTGAGATGGCAAACAGAGCTGGGAAGTACAAAGCTCCTTTTAGGAAAAGATTTCGCATATGCAGCTGAACCAGAGGAGCTGGTAAAAGTTGATATGAATGTGTAACTTAAGATCTGGTAAACTAACTAATTGCTCAACGTATATTCCAGTAAAGTTTATAAAACAGTTTTATACAAATACTAGACGATAGTGCTTGCTTCGCTACGGGGTTGGTTTCTAGCTTGCCTATCCTTCTCTCCGTGGTTTATGAAAAAAGAAAACGTTCATGGGATATTTGTACCTCTAAGGAATAGAATTCCGAGAAATCCTTTCTTATTGTGTCTCTATTATACAAAAGTTAACTCCAAATTTCATCAAAATCTGTTTAGTGGTTCCGAAGATTTCGTCATAAGTGAGTGTATCGTTTTTGGACTTTATATGTTAAGAATTTAGTTTGACTAAGGAGTCTTAGAATAATGAACAAATTATTTTAATCACTCATGAACATAAAAGGATCTTTTGATATTACTAGACTTTACTGGGCATTGTTGACTGGAATCTATAGAATGGAAATAACCATTAACACGTACATTAGCAATATAATTTTAATAGAAAAATCAAGAGTGTCATTATGTGGTCTAAGAGAAAATGGCAAAACAAATACATCAACCACTATTGGTGTTTTGTCATCGAGTCTGTGGATCAGATCAGGGACACTGTTTTCATGTAAAGAAGTTTGTCGAATTCCTTTAGGTCTCTCCCAGGTTAGGTTAGGTTAAACATGTTATGTTTGGTTGGGTTGGATTAGGTTATGTTGCGTTAGGTTAGTTTAGACTAATCCTCTTTCTAGAAAAATGCGAGATATTGGTTTGTACTAGCATTCAGCTCAATTTGCTCTTTCAATGTTAAAAACATATCTCTATACATAAGCTTGTTTGTTAAAGAATATAATTAATATTTAATTGAATTACAATGAGTGTTCAATACTTCCTAAAACATATTTGTTTACTTTCCATTAATATATTTATATAGAAATAGTTAAAGTTTAGGGGAATGAATAAAGGAATTAGACTGGAAAGGCTCATTAAGTAACACATTTAAAATCATTATTACACCATTAACGCGACGAAAAAGATGGAATTACAGAGTAAATACTACCACTAAACCGAATTTATGATAGTTCAAGTAGGCTTACTCATTATAAGGTTATTTGATAAGCGAATCATATAATTTTGTATCGTGTTGGTTTAGTAAAAAATACAGGGTGTCCCGTAAGTAACCAGCCAAACTTCTGGAGGTCATTCCTTGGGTTAAAACAAACAAAAAATTTTATGTGTACAAATCGTCTATCTCACTCCATTATCCGGCTATCTGTTTGTATGTGTTTTTTACTAAAAACTTAATATCTCAAAGGTTATTTAAGATAAAACCATGAAAATTGGTATGAATGTTGATCTTTACAGTATCCATGTACTATTTAAATTTCATTTTTTTACAAAAATCTTTTTCAAAATGGCGGCCATTTTAAATGTTTAAAGCCAAATATCTTAAAAACCTTAAATTTTACTAAAAACTTGTAAGTTACAAAAATGTTTAAGAATTTATTTCTATAAATAATTATATAAAAAGTTTTAAGATTGAACAACTAATAACTGAGAAATTACAATTTTTATCAAAATTGAAAACTAAAGTTTTCAATTTTATTAATATCAAGCATATTTTTATTTGATAAAAATTGTAATTTCTCAGTTAATAGTTGTTCAATCTTAAAACTTTTTATATAATTATTTATAGAAATAAATTCTTAAACTTTTTTGTAACTTACAAGTTTTTAGTAAAATTTAAGGTTATTAAGATATTTGGCTTTAAACATTTAAAATGGCCACCATTTTGAAAAAGATTTTTGTAAAAAAATGAAATTTAAATAGTACATGGATACTGTAAAGATTCATACCAATTTTCATGATTTTATCTTAAATAACCTTTGAGATATTAAGTTTTTAGTAAAAAACACATACAGACAGATAGCCGGATAATGGAGCGAGATAAACGATTTGTACACATGAAATTTTTTGTTTGTTTTAACCCAAGGAATGACCTCCAGAAGTTTGGCTGGTTACTTACGGGACACCCTGTATAGAGAAAATTCACCTACAAGGGTTAATCGATTTTGTTGGATTCGTCCATTAGATCACCCTTATTGATAATCAACATCGCATGTCGGTTAACTTTTTTGAATAAATGTAAACCTTAGTGTTTGATAATTATTTGGTGCTCAGAAGGAGTCAAATAAGTTGACGAGTGGACGTTTTATTTAAAAACAAAGTAAATTTACAGACTACTAATATTTAATGAACTTTGACATAGAGCATACGAAACGTATCATTCATATGAAAGCAGACAGAAAAGTATTTCAGAGTTAACTTAAATCTAGAATGAGGCTGTATCCAGTATCTTGGAGATACTATCCTCAGAGAAAAGAAACAGAGGTCACCTGTTTAACATATTTAAACATTTTACAACTAATGTACTTCAGTTATAAATCTGAAGTAATAATTACTATATTTATCCTTGAGCATTTGGGGTAATAAAGGGTGGGCCTGAAAAGGCGCTTCCCTGTTATCACATGGCATATATATCTACTCGACACACTAATTTGACACACACTTCGCGCACTATTGGATGCGACCTCAGTTTATTTCTTCTCCGTGTGCTATCAGAAACCAATAAATTACTGTTACCCTTAGTGGACCTCATTTTAACTGACCTTGAACCAGTGTGCCAAAATACCGGGAAGTCCCCATGCATCCCGTGGCTCACTCCGGCTGGGCCTTCGGGAAAACTCGAAAACTCAGCGGGGAGGGGGATATTTAATGTTTCTTACAACTTAGCACGTAAAATGACGACATTGTAGCCTGTTTATAAGTGATTTAGTATTAGGGTGAGTGGTATGGATGGTGGGGTGGACACTTTTGCCACAGTGGCAGCGGGAGTGAAACCTATACCATTCTAACAGCGATCAGCTTAGTTTATCGCTTAATACTTAAGATTAAGTGTTATTACAATTCATGTATATCACATAATATCAACGTTGAAATGTGGTACAACACTGTGGCTTAACGAATTGTCGGAAATCTATATCATTTGATAGATCGTAAAAGTTACGTGGTTCGGATTCCACGTAAGCTGCAGGTCCCTTAATTGTCCTAGCTATTGGGCTACTATTAAATAGCTCTTTCTGAGGAACAGTCGACCTTAATTAGTAACAATGACCACACTCGTTCAACTACACTTATTCGCCCCTCACATTCGCCCATATCTTAACGATCGGGTATCCTCTTTTTAAAATGTCAATTGTTAATAATTTTCCTAACAATAATAAAGAAATAAACTAAAATTCACAATTTTTTTTACTTCACCACAAATCAATATTTTTTCAACTTTATAAAATAGTAAATTTTACATTCTTTCAAACGATTAAAAATCGTAGTTTTCCGACAGACCGTTTAAGTCAAAGTGGTATGCCGCATTTATATGTGGGATATAGATCCTATGACAACTACTTCTGCAGACTCTTAGCCATCATTTGTTCAGATAAATTAATATATATTTATACAGTTAATTTTGTGAATAAGATTAATAATTCTTATAGTATTAACATTCAAACTATTTCTAAATTAATAATTGGAAACCTGTACAAAACTCAAACAATTGCAGTTTGAAGAAAGTGATTCATAAAAGGGTCATAATTCGCAGACTCTTCATCTCTTAGACGTTGTTCGTAAACTCACACAAGTAAAATTAGTAGGATAATGACGGCGCGGCAGATCAAAGGACACTAAAGCCTAGTCGACTTTCCGTAAATGCTGAGGAATTTCACCGCCGATCATTGGCCGAGCGAATTCTCATGTAGCCGACGACAAGCGCCCCTCAATACTAAAGCAGTAAAGAACTGACTATACCATGACATAATTGCTTAGCCTCTGACTACTAGGACCTTACGAGATAAACATTTCCACATTACGAGTATGGATGGGTGTGGGAGTCCAGCTAACAATACCAACAATGTAGAATGATACATAAAAGAAGCAGCATGACATAATTGTTTAGCCTCTGACTACTAGGACCTTACGAGATAAACATTTCCACTTTACGAGTATGGATGGGTGTGGGAGTCCAGCTAACAATACCAACGATGTAGAATGATAAATAAAAGAAGCACCATGACATAATTGTTTAGCCTCTGACTACTAGGACCTTACGAGATAAACATTTCCACTTAACGTGTATGGATGGGTGCGGGAGTCCAGCTAACAATACCAACGATGTAGAATGATACATAAAAGAAGCACAATGACATAATTGTTTAGCCTCTGACTACTAGGACCTTACGAGATAAACATTTCCACATTACGAGTATGGATGGGTGCGGGAGTCCAGCTAACAATACCAACAATGTAGAATGATAAATAAAAGAAGCACAATGACATAATTGCTTAGCCTCTGACTACTAGGACCTTACGAGATAAACATTTCCACTTTACGAGTATGGATGGGTGCGGGGGTCCAGCTAACAATACCAACGATGTAGAATGATAAATAAAAGAAGCACAATGACATAATTGTTTAGCCTCTGACTACTAGGACCTTACGAGATAAACATTTCCACTTAACGTGTATGGATGGGTGCGGGAGTCCAGCTAACAATACCAACGATGTAGAATGATACATAAAAGAAGCACAATGACATAATTGTTTAGCCTCTGACTACTAGGACCTTACGAGATAAACATTTCCACTTTACGAGTATGGATGGGTGTGGGAGTCCAGCTAACATTACCAACGATGTAGAATGATACATAAAAGAAGCACCATGACATAATTGATTAGCCTCTGACTACTAGGACCTTACGAGATAAACATTTCCACTTTACGAGTATGGATGGGTGTGGGAGTCCAGCTAACAATACCAACGATGTAGAATGATACATAAAAGAAGCACGATGACATAATTGCTTAGCCTCTGACTACTAGGACCTTACGAGATAAACATTTCCACTTTACGAGTATGGATGGGTGTGCGAGTCCAGCTAACAATACCAACGATGTAGAATGATACATAAAAGAAGCACCATGACATAATTGCTTAGCCTCTGACTACTAGGACCTTACGAGATAAACATTTCCACTTTACGAGTATGGATGGGTGTGGAGTCCAGCTAACATTACCAACGATGTAGAATGATACATAAAAGAAGCACCATGACATAATTGCTTAGCCTCTGACTACTAGGACTTTACGAGACAAACTGGGTGTGGGAGTCCAGCTAACAATACCAACAATGTAGAATGATACATAAAAGAAGCACCATGACATAATTGATTAGCCTCTTGACTACTAGGACATTACGAGATAAACATTTCCACTTTTCGAGTATGGATGGGTGCGGGGGTCCAGCTAACAATACCAACGATGTAGAATGATACATAAAAGAAGCACCATGACATAATTGCTTAGCCTCTGACTACTAGGACCTTACGAGATAAACATTTCCACTTTACGAGTATGGATGGGTGTGGAGTCCAGCTAACATTACCAACGATGTAGAATGATACATAAAGGAAGCACCATGACATAATTGATTAGCCTCTGACTACTAGGACCTTACGAGATAAACATTTCCACTTTACGAGTATGGATGGGTGTGGAGTCCAGCTAACATTACCAACGATGTAGAATGATACATAAAAGAAGCACCATGACATAATTGTTTAGCCTCTGACTACTAGGACCTTACGAAATAAACATTTCCACTTAACGTGTATGGATGGGTGCGGGAGTCCAGCTAACAATACCAACGATGTAGAATGATAAATAAAAGAAGCACAATGACATAATTGTTTAGCCTCTGACTACTAGGACCTTACGAGATAAACATTTCCACTTTACGAGTATGGATGGTTGTGGGAGTCCAGCTAACAATACAACGATGTAGAATGATAAATAAAAGAAGCACCATGACATAATTGTTTAGCCTCTGACTACTAGGACCTTACGAGATAAACATTTCCACTTTACGAGTATGGATGGGTGCGGGGGTCCAGCTAACAATACCAACGATGTAGAATGATACATAAAAGAAGCACCATGACATAATTGTTTAGCCTCTGACTACTAGGACCTTACGAGATAAACATTTCCACTTTACGAGTATGGATGGGTGCGGGGGTCCAGCTAACAATACCAACGATGTAGAATGATACATAAAAGAAGCACCATGACATAATTGCTTAGCCTCTGACTACTAGGACCTTACGAGATAAACATTTCCACTTTACGAGTATGGATGGGTGTGGAGTCCAGCTAACATTACCAACGATGTAGAATGATACATAAAAGAAGCACCATGACATAATTGATTAGCCTCTGACTACTAGGAACTTACGAGATAAACATTTCCACTTAACGTGTATGGATGGGTGCGGGAGTCCAGCTAACAATACCAACGATGTAGAATGATACATAAAAGAAGCACAATGACATAATTGTTTTGCCTCTGACTACTAGGACCTTACGAGATAAACATTTCCACTTTACGAGTATGGATGGGTGTGGAGTCCAGCTAACATTACCAACGATGTAGAATGATACATAAAAGAAGCACCATGACATAATTGATTAGCCTCTGACTACTAGGACCTTACGAGATAAACATTTCCACTTTACGAGTATGGATGGGTGTGGGAGTCCAGCTAACAATACAACGATGTAGAATGATAAATAAAAGAAGCACCATGACATAATTGTTTAGCCTCTGACTACTAGGACCTTACGAGATAAACATTTCCACTTTACGAGTATGGATGGGTGTGGGAGTCCAGCTAATAATACCAACGATGTAGAATGATACATAAAAGAAGCACCATGACATAATTGCTTAGCCTCTGACTACTAGGACCTTACGAGATAAACATTTCCACTTTACGTGTATGGATGGGTGCGGGGGTCCAGCTAACAATACCAACGATGTAGAATGATACATAAAAGAAGCTGAACAAAAATGAATTAGGCTTACGCAACCTAATATTTGCCATTTCGTATACGATAAGACTGCTAATATTGCCACTTCGTATACGATAAGACTGCTAATATTTCCACTTCGTATACGATAAGACTGCTAATATTGCCACTTCGTATACGATAAGACTGCTAATATTTCCACTTTGTATACGATAAGACTGCTAATATTTCCACTTCGTATACGATAAGACTGCTAATATTGCCACTTCGTATACGATAAGACTGCTAATATTTCCACTTCGTATACGATAAGACTGCTAATATTGCCACTTCGTATACGATAAGACTGCTAATATTGCCACTTCGTATACGATAAGACTGCTAATATTGCCACTTCGTATACGATAAGACTGCTAATATTTCCACTTCGTATACGATAAGACTGCTAATATTGCCACTTCGTATAAGATAAGACTGCTAATATTGCCACTTCGTATACGATAAGACTGCTAATATTGCCACTTCGTATACGATAAGACTGCTAATATTTCCACTTCGTATACGATAATACTGCTAATATTGCCACTTCGTATACGATAAGACTGGTAATATTTCCACTTCGTATACGATAAGACTGCTAATATTGCCACTTCCCACACCAACAAGTGAACAAGGTAACCAGTACGATATGTAGGAAGGGGCTGTTAGTTTTCCTCCTCGGAGGAAAACGTCCATGTCTGGAGTTCCGCAGTTCTACGTTGGAGAGTGGGTGGTTTTAGTGGGTAAAAAATACAATACACCAAAAGCACAAAGAAAATAAAATGAAGAAACTACCATTACAAGACAATAATTAAGTCTTTGGAATTGCAAAGGATCCTAGTTCTTCTATAGCCACATATATATCTGTAGACATATAAATGAAGGTTCAAACCCCAAGTGGTTTGTGTTTGGAGTGTCAGAGTTGTATGAACAGTCAAAACATCATATTTTATTTGACTGCTTTGCTGTTTGTGGAAGAAGGCCAAGCAATGTTCATTTTATTTTTATTTCTTATTAGTTTATGCAAAATGTTATTTGTAGAAATTCAGAGCAAAATATGACATATGCATACAACGTATTACTCTCATACGTATGTAGAGGGTGGGTGGGTCTCTACCATTAATGTGTGTGGTGATGGGTAATCTAGTTCCATATTAGAAATTCTATTGAATTTATGGAAGAAAGAAACTCGTTTTATTATTTACAACATACGAGTATTATGCCAAATAAAACTGTAACAATACAATTAAATTTGATACCATGCGTTGTAATTTCTATTTCGGCTCAAAATATACAAGTTGGGGAAGTAACCATGACGAAAAACAGATATTTCGATTTCTGTAAAAGCAGGTGTGCGTTGGTAGATTTTTAACCATCCTGAAGTGTATGTTAAAAAAGAAATAACTTTAGGTAAATGAGTAGTAGACTCTAATTAAGAAATGGATTTTGTCTATTCAAATAAACCATATGATCTAATATTTTATATATTTAATTTGTACTTTAAAAGTCCAATAAGAGTAATAATTAAGCTACACTGATTGTTGTAAGTATATTTTTATGTGCCTCTAATGCTAGAAGTTATGATGAGAACTCAAGGACTGCTCTCAACCCACGCAACACCATATATTTCAGAGACGTCACTTTCGACCTTAAGTGATACGATATCCCAAAAGTTCATTTTGGGTTGAGGAGAAAACAGTATGTTACGTAACGATAATTGGCCCTCAATTAACGTTAGCGCACGATCTAAGTGTCTGATCACTTTCTTCATGTCGACGTCTGTACCGTACATCGTTTTACATTAAAACATGCTGCACTGCAGTATGCGTCTTGTCATTAGTAGTACTGCACGTGTGTTAGCGGTAGGGAGGGTTCGTAGCACTGCAAGTGTGTGTGGTAGGAAGACCAGTAGTACTGTACGTGTGTTAGTGGTAGGAAGGGCCAGAAATATTGCACGTGTGTTAGTGGTAAGAAGGGTCTGTAGCACTCCACGTGTGTGTGTGTGTGGTAGGGAGGGTCTGTAGCACTGCACTTGAGTGGGTGGGCCAGTAGCACCGTACGTGTGTGAGTGGTAGTTGGGTCTGTAGCACTGTACTTGTGTGAGTGGTAGGGAGGGTCTGTAGCACTGCACGTGTGTGAGTGGTAGGGAGAGTCTGTAGCACTGTAAGTGTGAGAGTAGTAGGAAGGGCTAGGAGTCCTGTACGTATGTGCGTGTTAGGGTGGGTCTGTAGCACTGCACGTGAGTGGGAGGGCCAGTAGCACTGCACGTGAGTGGGTGGGCCAATAGCACTGTACGTGTGTGAGTGATAGGTGGGTCTGTAGCATTGTATGTGTGTGAGTGGTAGGAAGGGTATATAGCACTGTACATGTGTTAGTGGTAGGGAGGGTTTGTAGCACTGCACGTGAGTGGGTGGGCCAGTAGCACTGCACGTGAGTGGGTGGGCCAATAGCACTGTACGTGTGTGAGTGGTAGGTAGGTCTGTAGCACTGTATGTGTGTGAGTGGTAGGGAGGGTTTATAGCACTGCACGTGAGTGGGTGGGCCAGTAGCACTGTACATGTGTTAGTGGTAGGGAGGATCTGTAGCAATGCACGTGAGTGGGTGGGCCAGTAGTACTGCACGTGTGTGAGTGGTAGGGAGGGTCAGTTGCACTGTACGTGAGTGGGTGGGCCAGAAGCAATGCACATGTGCAGTCACATCTCGTAGTGGCCCACCAAACCAGCCTACGTTATGACGTGTGAAACGAACGTACCTCATTGATCCCACCAATGAGATGGTTGAGAGGGTTAGCGTCCCTGAGTTGAACATGATATTAACTCAGTTATTAAAAGCTGAAAACCCCCCTTCATATTTAATTTTATTGTCTGATTTATAAAATCAGAAATTATAAGAAAATAATGTTAATAAGAAGCCTATGTAACTTGTGTATCGAACTAAAATTAAATATCTTATTTCTTTCATATTGTGAGCATTTAAAATATAATCCTGTTCTATTACTGATTTAGCTTACTAATTAAAAGGTAATATTGGTTTAAAAAATGCCTACCTATTTGTTTCTTTCGTTTGTAATAAAATATTCTCAAGATTACAAAGAAAGGTTAAGATTAGTAAAAAAATATCTACATAAACTCACAATATAAGAAATGGAGAGGTGCTAAATTAAACATCAAAACGTTTTGTTTGTGAGAGTAATTTGCGGTCTGTTAGTTTTGATAAGGGCGAGATTGTTGAGTTTGTCAGTATTTGTTAGTTTTGTTGGTTTGTTTAGGTTCTAAACACGAGTGTTCACACAAACTAGGAAAGGTGTCATAACATTTCAAACATAGTAAAGTAAGAGAAAATGTTGAACATTTTTGTCTTAAATAGTTTACAACTATCAATTGGAATTGTTCTGGGTCATGTGTGTTGGTTTCAATAATTTACATAGATTATCGATATTGATCCTGGCCAAATTATTAGTAATGCTCTAATTTTTTTATTTGGATCATAATCCTATATTAACGTTGGATAAATTATTTTTTTCTAAACATATTTGTTTCGGGTTCAAAGAAATAAAACATTTTATTCAAAAAATAACGTTTTACTTTGTAATAATGTTTATCAATCACTTAATCATGTTCTTTATTTAGTTTATAAATACATAAACTTGTATTCATAAGTTTTACTCAGTCAGTAAATATTACCACTTTAAGGGGATTTTCAGTCATGTCACGATTGTAATTTTCTCTTGTAGTGACCAATATACTTTTCAAAATTGGTATTTTAGTTTATATTACAACATGGTATCTTTACATAAATACGTAACTATGACGGAATACGTATATAAGGGAAGGTACGAAAAGTAGGAGTACTTATTTAAGGGAGTTAAAGAACGGAATGAAAGAGTAGATATCTACATATGTAAGGGAGTTAAGGTACGTAAAGAAAGAGTAGATATGTAAGGGAGTTAATGTAAGTAATGAAAGAGTACGTATGAAAGGGAGTTAATGTACGTAATGAAAGAGTAGGCATGTCAGGGAGTTAATGTAAGTAATGAAAGAGTAGGCATGTCGGGGAGTTAATGTAAGTAATGAAAGAGTAGGCATGTCAGGGAGTTAATGTACGTAATGAAATAGTAGGCATGTCAGGGAGTTAATGTAAGTAATGAAAGAGTAGGCATGTCAGGGAGTTAAGGTACGTAAAGAAAGAGTAGATATGTAAGGGAGTTAATGTAAGTAATGAAAGAGTAGGCATGTCAGGGAGTTCATGTAAGTAATGAAAGAGTAGGCATGTAAGGGAGTTAATGTATGTAATGAAAGAGTGGGTATGTAAGGGATTTAATGTATGTAATGAAAGAGTAGATATGTAAGGGAGTTAATGTAAGTAATGAAAGAGTAGGTATGTAAGGGAGTTAATGTAAGTAATGAAAGAGTAGGCATGTCAGGGAGTTAATGTAAGTAATGAAAGAGTAGGCATGTCAGGGAGTTAATGTAAGTAATGAAAGAGTAGGCATGTCAGGGAGTTAAGGTACGTAAAGAAAGAGTAGATATGTAAGGGAGTTAATGTAAGTAATGAAAGAGTAGGCATGTCAGGGAGTTAATGTAAGTAATGAAAGAGTAGGCATGTCAGGGAGTTATGGTACGTAAAGAAAGAGTAGATATGTAAGGGAGCTAATGTAAGTAATGAAAGAGTAGGCATGTCAGGGAGTTAATGTACGTAATGAAAGAGTAGATATGTAAGGGAGTTAATGTAAGTAATGAAAGAGTAGGCATGTAAGGGAGTTAATGTATGTAATGAAAGAGTGGGTATGTAAGGGATTTAATGTATGTAATGAAAGAGTAGGTATTTAAGGGAGTTAATGTAAGTAATGAAAGAGTAGGCATGTCAAGGAGTTAATGTACGTAATTAAAGCGTAGGTATATAAGGGAGTTAATGTACGTAATGAAAGCGTAGGTATTTAAGGGAGTTAATGTAAGTAATGAAAGAGTAGGCATGTCAGGGAGTTAATGTACGTAGTGAAAGCGTAGGTATATAAGGGAGTTAATGTACGTAAAGAAAGAGTAGGTATGTAAGGGAGTTAATCTATGTAATGAAAGAGTGGGTATGTAAGGGATTTAATGTATGTAATGAAAGAGTAGGTATGAAAGGGAGTTAAGGTATGTCATGAAGGAGTGCGTATGTAAGGAAGTTAAGGTACGTAATGAAAGAGTAGGTATGTAAGGGAGTTAAGGTACGTAAAGAAGAAGGAGTACGAATTTTGTTTGAAAGTTATTTGTTAGCGTTGCACTCCCTTAGTTGGGAAGACTGAAATAACTAATGTAAGTCGTAGTTTGAATCAAATAACACACAATTACTGTAGACATCAATTACATTTTTAAAATCCTCCTTACAATTACTACTCTTCACTGAGTTAAGAAAATGAAATATCAAAAGACATGAAATGTCAGCCGTGACCAATATGTAGATGGGCTTATAATTGTTACATTCAACAAAACTCAACGTAGCGTAGTAACCTTGACGACTGTGAGAAGACAGATATACACAATGCAGGTACGAAATTGTTCTTGTGACTTGTATCGCGCAACAATACGTGATAGCTAGAATGACAAGTCATCAACTGAAAAAAGGGACACTTATAAATGTTGGATACTCTGTTCCTCTAAATGCCTATCAACTAAGAATACTAGTGATTATTAAATCGAACGTAAATAGGCCAATAATCCATTAACAGAACTTGGATACACAAAAATTTATGAGATATTTAAAAACAAATGATTCTAGCACCCAGCATGAACTAAATTTAAATGTAATTATTTTCATTGACTTATGCCACTGTGATCTGTGGAGTGACTTTTTTGCGTGCTATAGGATGCGAAATTAAACTTTTGTCACGACGCTCACCACACAACCTCGAGCAAGCCAAAAAACTTGGCTTCAGATATGGAATGATAAGGATTGGAAGGAGGTTTTAGTAATCAACATGAATATAGGACACCGTTGATTCCGGAACATAAAGGGATTTACAGGGTTTTAGTTAATAACATTTATTGTATGTTTCATGTCGAGTCCCTGTAGTCCTGTTTTATGAACGAGAAGGCCAAGATTAACGCAGAGCCCTCGTACCTTTTCACGTTGAATTTACGCTGTCCTGTTTTGTAACCGAGAAGACCAACGTTAACGTGTGGTTCCCCGTACCATTTCACGTTGAGTCCATGCTGTCCTGTTTTGTTACCGACAAAGCCTAGGTTAACGCGTGGGCCCTTGAACAGTTTCACGTTGAGGCCATGCTGTCCTGTTTTGTTACCGAGAAGGCCTAGGTTAACGCGTGGGCCCTTGAACAGTTTCACGTTGAGTCCATGCTGTCCTGTTTTGTCACTGAGAAGGCCTAGGCTAATGCGTGGGCCCTTGAGCAGTTTCACGTTGAGGCCATACTGTCATGTTTTGTTACCGAGAAGGCCTAGGTTAACGCGTGGGCCCTTGAACAGTTTCACGTTGAGTCCATGCTGTCCTGTTTTGTCACTGAGAAGGCCTAGGCTAATGCGTGGGCCCTTGAGCAGTTTCACGTTGAGGCCATACTGTCATGTTTTGTTACCGAGAAGGCCTAGGTTAACGCGTGGGCCCTTGAACAGTTTCACGTTGAGTCCATGCTGTCCTGTTTTGTCACTGAGAAGGCCTAGGCTAATGCGTGGGCCCTTGAGCAGTTTCACGTTGAGGCCATACTGTCATGTTTTGTTACCGAGAAGGCCTAGGTTAACGCGTGGGCCCTTGAACAGTTTCACGTTGAGTCCATGCTGTCCTGTTTTGTCACTGAGAAGGCCTAGGATAATGCGTGGGCCCTTGAACAGTTTCACGTTGAGGCCATGCTGTCCTGTTTTGTTACCGAGAAGGCCTAAGTTAACGCGTGGGCCCTTGAACAGTTTCACGTTGAGTCCATGCTGTCCTGTTTTGTCACTGAGAAGGCCTAGGCTAATGCGTGGGCCCTTGAACAGTTTCACGTTGAGGCCATGCTGTCCTGTTTTGTTACCGAGAAGGCCTAAGTTAACGCGTGGGCCCTTGAACAGTTTCACGTTGAGTCCATGCTGTCCTGTTTTGTCACTGAGAAGGCCTAGGCTAATGCGTGGGCCCTTGAACAGTTTCACGTTGAGGCCATGCTGTCCTGTTTTGTCACCGAGAAGGCCTAGGTTAACGCGTGGGCTTTCTTACCGTTTCACGTCACGGCATTCTCATAGGAGGATGAACATCTCACAGTGCGCATACGCGAGGAACCTGTTCCTTAGATCTGTGACGAGCAGAATGTTGCACTTCATACAACGGTTACAAGGAATTAAACAGTTTAGTCACTGTCCACCATTCTCTCAATATCTCGGTAACGGAAGTGAACCAATCAACAACACTTTCAAAACATCAGATTAGATACCTGTCCCGGAATATTTTCTTCTTATACCGAACCAATTAATTGATCTAATCTTAACCTCACGACATATCGCTTCTTTTCTGGTTGCTTGCTACGTGAATTCTACTGTGCCTGAAAACGTATAAAATACAGTAGGATACGTTTATTTTAATTTGTTAATTGAAATATGTGATTACTTAATCTAAGTTATGTTTATTGTAAGAGACACAACTGGATAGGCTATTTTTAGCAAAAAACTTTAATATGTAGTAATGGATTTAGTGTTGAAATAGTTTGAACATTTCTTTTTCAAAGCAAATCTTATGAAAGGAAAAATTAATTTAACGATATATCCATTGAAAATACTCAAGTCTTCTGTAGGCTTTTCTTTACAATAGGCTTGCACATCCTATATGCCTTGTGAAATGTTTATGGATGAAAATATGAAAACTATTACAATATACCTCTAAAACTAAGGAGTCAAACTACCCCACCACTTTACGGTGCTGTCGTTGTGACTGTAATTAAAGTAACTATTACGAAAATTAGTAAAGAACTGTTTACTCTCAAGACCCTAAGGTTGCGTAGTAACGTTTATTTTTCAAGTCACAGTTATATGTAACAGGTTCCTCGCGCATGCGCACTGCGAGAATGTTCATCCTCCTTCGAGAAGTCCGTTTCACGTCGAGTCCACGCTGTCCTGTTTTTTCAACGAGAAGACCAAGGTTACGTGTGAGTCCTTCTACTGTTTTACGTTGAGTCCATGCTGTCATGTTTTGTCCACGACAAGACTAAGGTTAATTCGTGGGTCTTGAACCTTTTCACGTTGAGTCCACGCTGTCCTGTTTTTTCATCGAGAAGACCAAGGTATGTGGGTCTCGTACCGTTTTACGTTGAGTCCATGCCGTCCTGTGTTGTCAACGAGAAGGCCAAGGTTATCGCGTGGGTCCTTGTACCGTTACAAGTGGCAACTTCCGCTCATCTCTGATTTAAGAACCTTTGCATACACTGAAAGTGACTGACAATCAGATTTTACAGGTATAACATGTTAACAATTAGGTTTATTTATTTCCCATTATTGTCATTTATTTTGATGAAGAAAGAGCAAATGCAAGAATCTTGATTTTTTTTATTGATTAAGGACACTAAAGAACAAAATGACCTTGATACGCTGGAGAACTACTAATAAAGTGATTTGTTCACGAATATATGACATGAACTTTTTTTCACGTCATCTTTGGGGGTGAAATATTCATACTTGTGAAATTAATGTAGCTTGATGTTTTAAAGTTTTGTTAACTTTTAACTCTTTAAGACGAACACAAACACTTTAGTTTTAAATACACATTGCTTCATTAATATGTCTGATTATATTATTAGTAAGGTATGGTAAAATCCTGTTATATCACTCAGCCATATTTCATCTCTCTTATTTTAATTGTATACTGTATATTAAACAGCCAATTTTATAAAACACGAGTAAACTTAGAGGGAGCCATTTCACTTCTTCGAGAACGACAGTCATATGGGTTTCTATTTCAAGTATTCGATCCGTATTAATGATGTTATCTTAACACTTAATGTGTCATTTGATAGGCGAAGAACCATTCTAGTGTACCACAAGTTGTTTTTTGTGAAAATTGAGTATTTTTCTTTAATTATGTTTTTACAGTTAAAAATGTAAACTTTAAATGTTCACGATTTTAAATTGGAACCACCATAATATAAACTAACAGTCCACTAGACTGGACCTTTAATAATCATACAGTGTTCACTAGAACTTATTACATTAACAAACACGAACCGTACAGATAAAATAATCAGCACGTTTTACGATGACGGCTAAATTGTATGTCTGTGACAGAGCTGTCGAACTCCCAGCAGTGTTTTAATTTGTTTTAAAGCTCAGAGTTTACTGTTATCTTTGAAAATACATATAATTGGATGATCTTCATCTTACTAAATATAAAATTATTATAGGCTTAAACATAAATTGTTTGTCGTACCCGATATTATGTTCTCTACGTTCTAAGGCGTAACGAAGGTCGCCTCTAAAGCATTTCTTCTAAACATATCCGGTGATCTGCTGTCTTATGATTAAGAAAAACGAGATTCTTTGTAATTTGTCAATTTTGTTAGTATTACCAAAAAATAACATTAAAAGAGGTCCTTAGAAATAGACATTTTCTTTTAGAATAATCGAGATTACTTTTGGACCAAAAAATAAAAAAGATTTAATTTATTTACTTTATTTAGATTAGTGTAAAACAAACACCTTCCTTAAAGGATAACACACTGAAGTGTTTTCGGTCATGGTTCATTAATTTAAAGATCTTGATCAACCAAATTTAATGATACTATCTTTTTTAGTACAAGCCCATGATTATATAATAAATTTCCTGTAATGATCGCTTTCTTAACCCTAGACGTGCATTTCAATGTTAAGACCTACCTAGTTTTTCATATTTGAATACAAATTTTAAATTATGAAATAAATTTATATTCAAGTGTGCAAAACTAGGCACCAAGCTTAAATAATTGAGTTTTAGAGCTAAAGGACACCACGTGACAACAGAAACAAGTTTTACAGATGACTTTCCTGTGAAATAAAACAGATCTTTGGAATGATAAATGTTTATAATCAAAGAGTCACGCTTCAATACAGGCTTCTAATTTTATACTTTCAACATAAAAACAACAAAAATGTATACTAAGTTTAAGTTCAAACCATGCAAGAAAAGGAATTAGCCTTGAAACATGGATATAAGGTTAAATTGTGTTACCAAGCAGGACAAAAGAGATCCTTTTTAATTGATTTATTTATTTGAATATCCCAAAATCATAGGTTTATTAAAACAAAAATGTATATAAAAGTGTGACAGCTAACTTTAAATAAAACGTTTTCCAACCAAACATTAAAATTCTCTGTGGGGTGGATCTATGTCCCGATTAGTGGCGATGTAATTAAAAGATAACTCAATTAAATACCTATAAATACCTGTTAAAAATATGTAAATATTTTGAATTGAACATTATTATTTTTGTTAGTATTTCGTGTGATCATTTAAAAAACGTATCGGTAAAAAAGAAACAACTGTGATGACCTTAGTGAACTGTTATGTCCTTAGTGAACTGTGATGTCCTTTGTGAAGTGTTATGTCCTTAGTGAACTGTTATGTCCTTAGTGAACTTTTATGTCCTTAGTGAACAGTTATATCCTTAGTGAACTTTTATGTCCTTAGTGAACTGTTATGTCCTTAGTGAACAGTTATATTCTTAGTGAATTGTTATGTCCTTAGTGAACTGTTATGTCCTTAGTGAACTGTTATGTCCTTAGTGAACAGTAAATGTCCTTAGTGAACTTTTATGTCCTTAATGAACTATTAAGTCCTTAGTGAACAGTTATATCCTTAGTGAACTGTTATGTCCTTAGTGAACTATTATGTCCTTAGTGAACAGTTATATCCTTAGTGAACTGTTATGTCCTTAGTGAACTGTTATGTCCTTAGTGAACAGTTATGTCCTTAATGAACTTTTATGTCCTTAGTGAACTATTATGTCCTTAGTGAACAGTTATATCCTTAGTTAACTGTTATGTCCTTAGTGAACTGTGATGTCCTTAGTGAACTGTTATGTCCTTAGTGAACTTTTATGTCCTTAGTGAACAGTTATATCCTTAGTGAACTTTTATGTCCTTAGTGAACTGTTATGTCCTTAGTGAACTGTTATGTCCTTAGTGAACTATTATGTCCTTAGTGAACTGTTATGTCCTTAGTGAACTTTTATGTCCTCAGTGAACTGTGATGTCCTTAGTGAACAGTTATATCCTTAGTGAACTTTTATGTCCTTAGTGAACTGTTATGTACTTAGTGAACAGTTATGTCCTTAGTGAACTATTATGTCCTTAGTGAACAGTTATATCCTTAGTGAACTGTTATGTCCTTAGTGAACTGTTATGTCCTTAGTGAACTGTGATGTCCTTAGTGAAGTGTTATGTCCTTAGTGAACTGTTATGTCCTTAGTGAACTGTTATGTCCTTAGTGAACTGTTATGTCCTTAGTGAACTGTTATGTCCTTAGTTAACTGTGATGTCCTTAGTGAAGTGTTATGTCCTTAGTGAACTGTTATGTCCTTAGTGAACTATTATGTCCTTAGTGTACAGTTATGTCCTTAGTGAACTATTATGTCCTTAGTGAACAGTTATATCCTTAGTGAACTTTTATGTCCTTAGTGAACTGTTATGTCCTTAGTGAACAGTTATGTCCTTAGTGAACTATTATGTCCTTAGTGAACTGTTATGTCCTTAGTGAACTTTTATGTCCTTAGTGAACTGTGATGTCATTAGTGAACTGTTATGTCTTTAGTGAACTGTTATGTCCTTAGTGAACTGTGATGTCCTTAGTGAACTGTTATGTCTTTAGTGAACTGTTATGTCTTTAGTGAACTGTTATGTCCTTAGTGAACTGTTATGTCTTTAGTGAACTGTTATGTCTTTAGTGAACTGTTATGTCTTTAGTGAACTGTTATGTCCTTAGTGAACTTTGTTAGTTATGTTGTAGTTGTTAGAATGTTAGTTATGTCTTTAGTGAACTGTTATGTCCTTAGTGAACCGTTATGTCTTCAGTGAACTATTATGTCCTTAGTGAACTGTTATGTCTTTAGTGAACTGTTATGTCTTTATTGAACTATTATGTCCTTAGTGAACTGTTATGTCTTTAGTGAACTATTATGTCTTTAGTGAACTATTATGTCCTTAGTGAACTATTATGTCTTTAGTGAACTGTTATGTCTTTAGTGAACTGTTATGTCTTTAGTGAACTATTATGTCTTTAGTGAACTATTATGTCTTTAGTGAACTGTTATATCCTTAGTGAACTGTTATGTCCTTAGTGAACTGTTATGTCCTTAGTGAACTATTATGTCCTTAGTGAACTGTTATGTCCTTAGTGAACTGTTATGTCTTTAGTGAACTGTTATGTCCTTAGTGAACTGTTATGTCTTTAGTGAACTGTTATGTCCTTAGTGAACTGTTTTGCCTATTGTTGAAACAATTTAATTATTCAGTCAGTAAACAATGTTGTATCACCATCAATGACATTATTTATAAACATATTAACTAATCTTATACTAGAATTGTACAATAAATATTTATAATTATTATAATGAAACCAATCTATAATATTATAAATTTTTTATACATATACTTAACTAACTAATCATTGAAAAATTATATTTAGCAAACAATCCTGCAAAAATGTAAAATATATTAAATCAGACTAAAGCGTAAAAAGTTATGACAAACATATGGTTAAAGATAGTAAAAAAATGTTACGTATTCAAAACTATTAATTATTTAATTAGTTTAGTATTGACAGATATAAAACAATATTTGACATTTATTGTTGTGTGGGCTTTATTTTTTGTATATCCACACAGATTTTTGTTAAAAACTTAAGAATAAGTTCAAAGTTTGTATATTATAAATCTGCCGTTGTGGTGCGTAGTTCCAAAGTAAAATTGGTGTATGCCCCGATTCTAAAGGATTATTTTATATTTTAAACACTCCTTCAATTGTATATTTGATAATATTTTCATAAATTTCGTGTTTTATGATCCATTTTTAATAACAATAATTAACATTTTAAACAATTTTAAAGTTGTTTGTAATACATTTACCTCATTATTGAACATGCCTTAATCCGACATTTTTTATTAGTAACCAACAATTATTAATAAATATAAAATCAAAATACCATCATTAACTGGCTAATGACAATATCTAAAAAATAATAATGCTTTGGATCATGAAACTTGGCTCAAATGTTCTTAGGAGGACATAGATGCATATTAAAATGTTTCTCTTAAAGAATTAACATAAAACAGATAATAAACATCTCGATACCGGTCAATGAGAGCCTTTGTTAACACTCACCGTACGAGTGCGGGAGCTCAGGATGGTGCAACTTGACCGAAAATGTTATTTTTGTAAATCCATGAGTGTGCAATAAGATGAAAAATAAGAAATCACACGAGTGTGGTGACATGAGCATAGCGAGTGACAGGGTTGACATGCGACGCGTATAGGGGTGTCTCCTAGCATATCGTATAGGATTCTGTGAACACAACTTTATGAACAATCTTTGACTATAATAACTAAATAAAGTTAATTTTATATATAGATTGGACTATTTTATCAGTTACTATCTGCTATCCAGACAGCAGTGAGTCAATATACTGCAGCAGAATATGCTCTTACATTAGTTTTTTAAATATAAAATCTGATTTATTTAGGATTAAATGTATTTATGACAATTCATTTCTTTATTACTTATTTTATTAATTATATCCATAAATTATATAATATGTATTTTTTAAACTACATTAATATATACAAACAAATTATTACAGCGTCGTCAGTACGAAGATTGTCGATGTTTCCGGATGGCTAGTTACTGTATCGATGTATATACATCGATGTTACTAACTTGACTAATCTACGGAATTGTAATTCCATTTAGCATCCCTAAACATCGTATACCAGGCATTGTATACTCTTATTTATTTATTCATAAGATCGGCGTCTTCTGAATAAATAAATAAAAATAAAAAAATAAATTGGTGTAAGTCAGTTTAATTTATATTTATATTAACTTAGCATTCCGTAAAACTAATAGCTTTTTGAGGTTTTCGAACGAAGATACAACAAAAATAAGTGAACGTCATCCCAAAAATGTATTGAAATATAAGACCAAAAGGTGCATATATAACATAAAATCAAATATCAGAAATATTTGTTATCCATTTTCTGTCAAATTTTTCGACAATTATAAGGTTATTATCAACTTTATAAATATTAAACAAGCTATTTACTATTTTTGGGGCCACTTATATTTTTGCATCGTTTTCCCAAGAATTAAGATGTAAAATCACTATTTTGAAGAATTATAAAACTATCATATCAATCGTCGATGATTAATCAATTTAAAAATTCAATCAACTATAGCAAATTTGGTTGATCAAGATGTTTACATTTATTATATTTACAGTAAAAGTGAATGTCAAACAACACAAATATATTAAAATATAAGCAAAAAATGCAGAAATATTATGGTCAATTATAATTATACACAAACTGTGACCAAAAACACTTAGTGTAAATATAAATAAAAGGAAATGATTGTATTCCAATGTAAAAGTTTCCATTTCGTAATCAATTAAAAACATATATTCAAGATTTATAATATCTTGATAAACATATACAAACTTAAACTAGAACTAACAGTATAAACAGTTTAAAAATAACTTGTCAAACTATTCTAAACTAGTTTTTCTAAAATGTTTTGGCAGAAGAGCATCAAGGGCAATGGTTAGCAATATATATATATATATAGTGTACATAGAAGACAAATGGGAAGAAAGTACAATAAAAGTAGCAGGATGTATGGCTGTAGAAAGCTGCATTTCGCAACCAACTGCTTCTTTATGCCCAATGTTTACCTGTTATTAAATTGGAATTTCTAAATAAAATACAAAGTTAGTTATGGAACAGTTATATTCAATATTTATGAAGTTTAGTTGTTTCTAAATTTTTATTTTTTAAATCACCTGTTTGTTTATATTTGGCATAACATGTGATAAACTCTATTATTTATATATTTTTTCAGTGTATTTATGTTGGCAATAATCAATGTTTGAAGATGTCTTCAGAACGGAAGCCGAAATGTAACATCTCAAACAAAATTAAGTAAGCATATTAATCGTAGATTTTTTTTCTTTTAAAAGATAATATAAACATAATATAAATGTGAAAATCATCACAAAAACCACTTCACGCTAAGAATTGAAACTTGTTATTCTCGTAAAATACAGAAATGTGAAAGAACAGCGAAATGCTGTCAAAAGTTGAGCCGTGACTGAACTGTAGTCATGTTCTAGGAAATGAATTATCGCGTACCTGTCTGCAGGCTGGCCAACACCTGGAGCTGAAATATTTACCTCAAGTACTTTTACATTAAACATCGGTTTGAATAAAACCTTACATTACAGATATACATTTTAATTACACATAATATTTCTAGTAGACTAATAATAATCTTTATTTCTCTTATAACATTTACGATGTTTGACAACATCTGCTATCATAGCAAACAGCGCCACGTACAGATTATAAACATAATCGGATTAAATTTCATTTTTTATTGTTGAAAGGCATTATAATATTACAAACTTTCAGCCACAGACCATGTGATCATTTTTAGTCTAAAAAACTCCAAGATATACTTTACACATTTTTTGTGTTCGAAAGTTATATTAACGCATTTTGTTATGACGTAATTAAATGTTTCGTATCTAGATAAATAAAATAATAAAGATCAGTCACAGATTTTATATTTTTAACTGTTCCTCACTGCAATTATAATTATTTAAGTTTTACTCACTACTTTTGTAAGATTTCATTACTTTCATTACACCTGATAAAAATAATCAAATAACTTGTTTTGTTATAATCATAGAAAAACATGTCTTTAAAAAATTGACATGAAAATCTAAATTTTTGTTAAGTAATAGGTGTCATTAATTTTTGTTGCAATCTATCTCATCGTCCAGAATGTTTCATGAAACACTTACAGACTCAGTATAAAGTGTTTGCTTAAAGTATTTAGCTTAAAACAGATTTAAATATCTAGGAGTCTAAATATTTAATTACCAACCACATAAAATAAAAGCTCTGAATTGGACTGCCATAAAAACAATTAAGGACGCATTGCTAAAACAATATGTGTATATTTTTCAAGAATGTTAAGTCATAAAAGAGACTGATTTTTAACATAGTAATATATTTTCTGTGACTGTTATTATATAACATTAATAAGTAAAAAATGATTACTTATTTGATGTATCTAACAAATTAGTAATCATTTTTTTTCAAGCGCTTATTTGTATGCTTTCTAGACGCTTATGAAATCTTGATATTTTTATCACAATTGGGTAAAATTAGGTCTACATTTTGGAGGAAATGGTTTTCCGTTCAAAAATCAAAAACCTACTTTTAAGCAAAACTTTTTTAATTTAAACTCCATTATTTAGCAACAACAACAACATCTTTTTATTTTGAAATTTTGTTTACGCAAAACATTAATTTACATTTTTACGTCTACGACAATTATTTCTTTTGATAATGTTGAAAAACTAATTTCACAACGAATCACGTATGGAGGCCATACGCGCCATTATAATTAGCAATAACTATCCGCAGAAGAAGAATTTGCACATACCTTCACCCGAAGGACGGCCCTTAGTCCGTCCTGAAGGCTACGCGCCTAATTTTAATTCAAACCACGAAATTTTGTTGAGGATATTTAAAGTTATGATAGATTTGGTTAGGTAAGTAAAAAAGTGTTTTTGTGCTTAACACATATATTTATCACATAACCAATTATATATTCGTGTTCAGAAAAAATACATTAAATGAAACAATTAAAATGTTGAAAAATAACGGAGCTTTAATAAATTCGCGTTTAGCTGTTAATCTGTTAAAACGAGTGTTAAAAAACAATTTATTCGCGGTTAAAAACCACCTCCATTATAATTTAATTTTACAACTTAGAAAAATAATTTTTAAGAAGAGTCGAGAAAGTACAAAATTACCTTCAATAGTATACAGCATCTAGTAAAGCAAACTAAAATTAGGATTGAAAAATAAAACTGAAGAACTACAATTAGGAAGTATTAGAATCACCGACTATAAAATGCTTAGTATCAGCCCGTATTTAATTATTTTCAGCATGCATATGACGTAATCAAGATTTTATATTGAGTAGTTATAAGTTTTTTTCATATAACCTCATGACATTTCAAGAATATTTCAAGTTTGAACAGAATAAAAAAATCTGAAGCCATAACTCAGATTGTATGTAGGCCTATGTATAATTTATCTCAACAAGTCAAGAATGAGTTTGTTTATAATGAGGGTAGGTTTAGATTAAAAATACTAAAATTGAAATGCTTAAAACATTAACAAGTAAAATTCAATATAACACAAAACCTCTGTGATAAATAACTGCAAAAATAAATTGAAAATAGTATGCCTGTCTGGGTGTGTGAGACTCAGGGTCATGTCAATCAACTTGCTATGTAACGTGGCTGACCAACGTCTCTAGCCTTATCACTGGCCATCCTCAAGGTGCGAACAACACGTTGTTGGATAGAGGAACAAATATGTGGATTCGTTCGTAAAAGCTAACGCATAGCAATGGTTGTTCATAGTAATTATACTTGAATACTATGACAATAGCCTAGTATAATAATAATAATTAATATGAACGTAATTAATACTATGCCATAAGCGTGTTGATAAATGTTTACTTGAATAGTAACATGACTAAGTATTGCTATGTTTTAGAAAATCAATGAAGTATTTACAATAAAATCGCTAATTTTCCAGATAATTCTTAATAAGATATTAACTAAGACTCAATTATCAATCATCGTTGAATTATAAGTTTTACCACCTAAAATAAAAACTCTATAATTTTATTAAGAAACATTTTATCTTTAAAATAAGAATTTGTTATTAAAAAAATAGTAAAGCGATTATTTTTTTAACGATTTAAAAGAGCATTTAATATAAGCTAACATAATAACGCTTTATGGAATCAGCATTGCCGTCCTATTAAAAATGCAAAACGTTTTATTTATCTGACGATTTTTGCATACTAACTAAAAAATTACAAAAAACAAATATTTATGCGTCTTAGGAAAATGAAAATGTCCATCTTAGAATTGTTATTCTTCAGTCTCTAATACACAAAAATACTAAATTGATTTAAAAGAATTAAAACTTTTTCAATCATTTTAGTATTCAAATAATTAAAAATATACTTTACGAAATCTCCTTGAGTAATATCAGTCGATGTAAGTGAACTCAAGCTGCGAATATCGACCGCAGGGACAATATTGTTGGTTTCACGTAATTTTTTTTTTTAAGAATTAAGTTGGTAAAAATAATGTTTTACAACGTAAATATTTACGCTGTACGCTCACACAAATCTTGTCGGCTTTCAATACAGTCTACGAATGTACTAATCTTAATTAAATTTTTTTAAAATTTGGTATTAAAACATTGTTTACAACAATAACTAGATACTGTTACTCACTCATTGACATAAATGTTAAAGCACTTCACGAAAAGCTGAAAACTTGACATTTGGCATGTTTATAACAAAAAATTTTAAACATTACCAGCTTCATGACTGTTTTTGGTACAAACATTTTTTATATACTTCAAAACCCACAATATTAAACCTTACAGAACACGGCATTTGTCTAGGCATCGTCACAAATACAGACCGTACATTTCATTAAGCTGTGCAACTCAAAATCTATATGTTTTGAGCTTCAAAAGCTAAAATTAAAAAAAATGTAAAATATTGAATGTTGACATACTCTTTTCATGAAGGGTGTCAAATTAAATGCATTCTTTTCCTGAATCCGAATGTAACTTCAGGTCTAAAAAAAGACTAAATATATGGCCCTAATATCTCATAAATTAATATGGCGTAATATTTGTTATATAAAAACATAAAATTAAAGAAATATGCACCCAAAATCCAAATATAAGGAAATAAATTGACTGTTATAGAAGTTTACAACAAGAAAGTGGTTTGACGGAAAACCCCCAAGAAAAAGTGTAAATCAACATATGTAAATACAAAAATTGGATTAATTGTTAGAGAGGGCTTTACAGTCCTAACTTCACCCCTCATTTCATTTCATTTTCATTACATTGATGGTAGTAATGCAATTTTATAAATAGTACTAGTGCAATGAATGTAAAGAGCTTACCATGCAGAGGTCCGATGACAACCATCACCACGATCATAAGTAGGATCACCCGAGTTCGCCGGTTGTTGGTGCCTTCCTTGAAAGCCACGTCGAAGGTATCCTTGATATGTTGCAGATCAAAAAAGTCTTTCAAAAAATAGACAATTTTGCCTGCTTTTTCTTCAATCAACTTGCCCTTAGGTTGAAGTCTCTGAGGTTTTTCGTTAATAATCCACGAGTCTTTCTGTCCTGACTCAGGAAAAACGTATTGGATGTCGGGTTTCTTTTCCTCTTTGATCCTTATCAGGCCGTACGTAAAGCTGAAGACATAAATAGAAGCAGCCAGGGAGAAAACACCATAGAAGCCTATCTCTTTATACAGTACTCCTGAGAGAGCAGTACCAATGGGGATTCCAACGGAGCAGAAGACGTTCACAACGCCGATCCTGAGCGTCCTGGTCTCCAACGTAGTAACATCTCCTATGTAGCTGAAAATGGCCATAAACATAGTCATCCAGCCTCCGGTGATTGCTGGAAAGAGCGCTTCGGCTACTCCTGCTACCTCCATGGGAAGCTCGTAGAAGAAGTAAGTACACAAGATGAGGCCGATACTGGTGAGAAATTCTCCAACTATGGGCATTAACATGCAAGGCTTCCTGCGTCGTCGGCGATCAGACCAGGACCCAAGGAACATAATGAGAAGTGCTGGTACCGAGCTCTGCAGTAGCGTCTTCCAGATGGACATTCCAGCGACGAGCTGTTGCACCTGAACCTCCTCGTGTGTGTAGTTCGCTGTCTGCCTGGCTTCCAGTGCCGTGCAGACTTCGTCAGAATACCGCAGGTTCACACGACATGCTTTTTCCAAATTTAGATTTTGTGTGGCTAATGAAGCTAAGACACTCGGAATAATATAGCAGGCTAACATGGGCTCTACCGTGATGTTTTGGAACATATATCGCGCTTTGTCTTTAACTCCCATCTCGGACCATTTGGGATCCTCTCCTTTCTTTTCATCGCTCATTTTATTGTTTTAGTTTTTAACTTTTTTCAATCGAATAAAATGAAACTCTACATACAACTACTCCCGATCACACTGAAACATAACTTTAAGTTTGTAAAATATTTTAACACGTTAAGAGAAAGTTCAAGTTAAATATACGTAAAATTTTGCGAACGTGAGTTATGATTCCATCGTCGGGAGAACAGCCTAACTCAACAAACGCGGACGAGTGACTCCCGGCTGCTATCAGCCGTCGGGTGTCCACCGTTATCCCCACCTCTACCGCTGCCACCACCACTACCGCCTGCACGCCGTTGAACAAACTACGGTGGCCTCTTTTACTTGACCTAGTGATAGCGCCAAAATACGTTACGCATGTTTGGAGAATAGCAATAACAAAACAAAAAATGACATTCAAAGTCCGTACAGTTTTTCATAAATGTGTTATATACGTTACGGTTATGTGATAATTTTTAATTTAGGAATGTGTGTCAGAATAAATTGAGTTTGTCTAGTGTTTAGATGCATTCCATACAGTTACAACACAACTGACCAGTTTTGGATCATTTACCTCGAAATAATTTTCCCAAATCATGATTTAATATTTAAAGGGATACAGGAATAATGTCAGCTCAAATACCTTATTACAGCAAGTAAACACTTAAATGCCTTTGTAATGGTTAAATTATTTAGGTGAACAGAATCCCGAAAATACTAATAAAATGTTGGTTTTCCGGGCTCGACTGTGTCACTGGGCTATGTACAAACATTGCAAACGTTTCGGCCACATTAAGAGGTTCAAGTTCTGTGAATACAGCGTTCGTCTCGCCCTGAAGATGGTTCACTGTAATGTGGCCTAAACTTCCGCAATTTCTGTACATAATGTATATAGTCCAGTGACGTTGTCGAGCCCGGAAGACCAAGATTTTGTTTGTAATTGTGACGACCGCGGAAGCCTAACCACGAAGAATCTCGAGATTTCTTCAACTAGTATTTTTTACAAATTTGCACATTGTTGAGTTGTATTTCTATTTTAAAATGGAGTTACCAATTGTTAATATCCCACTCTGAGTGTGTGTGACACTTCCACGTCATTCTGGTATAGTTCCCATCAAAGTTTCCCTGCTAATTATGAGAGTGGGTTGGGGAGTAACTTTCAGACATTTTGGCGACAGTTTCCAGCTCTGGTGTCTGATAAAAAATCTTAATTATCTATGTATAATTAATCTGAGTATAATATAAAAAATCTGAGTGTATATATATATATATATATATATATAAAACAAACAAAATCGAGGTGTTCTAGGTCCCACTCTACCAGTGTATTAATGCGCATAATATGCTTTTAGGACTAGAGAGTTCGGCACATTGTAAATGCTGTTTGATCTTCGATTTTGTCACAGTTGAGTCACCTCAGAAGCACATATAAAAAATATAGTAATCAATACATGTAATACATATATAAACCATTGGAAGCATTGATCGAGTCCAGAAAATTAAGATTTTTTATCAGACACCAGAGTTGGAAACTGTCGCCAAAATGTCTGAAAGTTACTCCCCAACCCACTCTCATAATTAGCAGGGAAACTTTGATGGGAACTATACCAGAATGACGTGGAAGTGTCCATCTACCCAGTGTGGTTATTAAAAAAGAGTCGGCAGATCCTAAAATATATGTATAACATACTGACTGAGCAGGAAACATTAATGGAAACAATATCAGAATGTTGTGGAAGTGTCCATCTACCCAGTGTGGTTATGAAAAAAGAACCAACAATTACTAAAATATATGTATGATATACTGTCTAAGCAAGGAAACCTCGAAGAACAATATCTAAATGACCTTAAAATTGCCATTTACCCTGAGTTGTTATCAAACAAAATACAGAGTTTTTTAGCAGGTTTTCCTGAACTCATTACTTACTGTAAACTGTTTTCTGTTTTAAATTTACTAAAATGTCAATACAACTAAAGCATAATTTTTTTTCATTAATAAATGCCATTTGATTGGTATGTCTTGTGGTATGCTGATATTTTTACTTACTGATCCATGAGTAAAAAAGTTTGGGATCTACGAAGTTTTATTGACTGTAATTTAATCAAGAATTATATTTTGAAGTTCATTGGAACAATAACAGATAAATAAGACAAATAATTTTTCTTCAATGGTAAATAATAAGGTAGTTGTTAAGAACGGGTTGTTTTATAATTTTATCAAGTTACAGTACATTATTGCTAAAAAAAGAATGGACTAACCTCTTTCATTACCAGTAATAGAAGCAGACTATTTGTAAAGTTCCTTGAGAACATAATATAATATTATGCCTCGAAGATAAAACAAGAACGGAATATTCTTGTGACATCATCAATATTCGTTAATCATTATTCACTCAGACATTTTTTTGAAGAGCATATTTTTGTTAATAGTGTAAGGCAGGTGATACTATTCTACAGCCTCTGGACCAAAATGCACTCTGTGAAAGGATTTGAGCCAGCCTGCTGCCAACATAGGCAAAGAAGACAATGTTGTCAGTTTTAAAAATACTGAAAGATAAATACTGTGGCTTTGGCTAATAAACCTCAGGTTTGTCAAAATTATTGTATTAGATTTGTTTTTAATTAAAAATATGATGATCATATCTTAATACTATTCAAAATTCCATTCTTAAATTGGCCGTCCTTAGATTATTAAAAATATTGAGTATTTTGTTTTTAGTAATTAATGATGGGAATCCTAAATATCTCTCTCAAAACTTCCAGTATAACTCAAAAATTGGTGCAAAGGAGACACGCTCAGCCTCGTCAATATTACGTATTCCTCTTCAAAGAACATCATTCTTCTCTTTCTAGAAATTCCTTTTCAGTAACTGCCTGCAGAGAATGGAATAAACTTTCTCCATATTTAAAGAGATATGACAGTCGGGCTCGGTTCACAGCATCATTGAAAGCCTTTTTTTTTTTGAACGGATGAGTCTGTGATGGTAGCTGGGGATGGGGTCTGGGATTAGGGTCGAAAGAAAGAGTGTATGAGTGAGAAAATAGTAAAGTTGATAATATGTTAGTAGTTCATTTAATTTATATTATTTGCTTCTTTGTAATTTTATTATTATTATTTTTCTTTAGTTTAGTTCTGTATTTCATGTTTTAGGCTTTGTTATATTTACTACTTTAACATAAAAGGGTTAACTGTAAGAGAGGACTTATAAGTCCTGTTCGCCAGTTGTATAAAACACTTTTGTACAATAAAGCCATTATTATTATTATTACCATAAAGATAAAACACTTTTTTGTAAGAGGCTAAAACTGTTTTAAAAAATATTTGTCTACCATAAGCTTATATAACACCTAGGACTTTACAAATATGGAAACCGTCCAATAAAAACAACACTTTACTGGCTACAAATAAGGATGCAAGGTGATGAAAGGATTCACTTTCTTCTTGCCCAAAGCTTTTAACTCCTCTGAAATCAGTGATTTTGAGAATTCTATTCTATTTGGTTTGACTCGTAAAAAACGAGGATAAAGTCTTCCTGTCCAGTTAATCTTCTCCTCTTTATAGGACGTGTATATGATCTAACTTACTTCTATAATTTCACTCCTTCCTTCAGTTTCCTCTTTGTTTCCATTTGAGATCATGCATTCGATAAGATAATACTTTATTGTCACATTAATTTACAATCATCAATAGTGTCTGTACATTGTGTAATGTCTAATGATCCTGTAGAGGTGTGCCATATCGAGAGGTCTCTATACCTGCACTCTGCCCTCTATACTTGCCTCCAGAAGAAGGGTATTCGATCTAGTCTTCCTGCATGAACTTATTATTGGTGTTATTGATTCTCCAAAACTTATCCAATGCATATTCTTTTCGGTGCCTGTAAGAACTAGATCTATAAATCCATTTTCGATCGGCCACTACTTGAGAAACTATAGGTACTTTGTTTCTATCACCTGTCTTCAAAGGTTTGGTAATGGGGTTCCTGAAGATGTCGACCTTTTCTTTGATAGAGCCAGTCAGCTGAAAAATAAACTGCATTGGTGTTAATAATTTCAAGTTGTCTGTTTATATTATATATAATCTATTATTCTACAATCTATTAATGTATTGTTATATTCTGTTGTTATTTTTTATCTATTTAATTTTATTGTCATATTATTGTAACTATTGTGAATTGCCGTTGGAAGATTAAATAAATAAATATCAAGAAGTTACAGTTAATGCTCTAGTCAATATGTCTATTTACAGTATTTTACTAAACACAATAAAAAAATAAGAAATAAAATATAAATGTTAATAATTCTAACATGTTCAAAGTTAGGCATGTTCAAAATATTATTAAAAGTGAAACAGGGTGTATTAGCAGCCAATATTAAAATTTAATACAGAATATATGTTGTGGGTATTTGTTGATTAAGTGGCATAATCTATTGTAGACTTTAAGTGACATGACATATCACTGTAAGGACTAATGCTGAGAGACTGTCAGTAAAAGAATTAATTTTAAAAGCCTTTGAGAGATCTGACAAAATGTCTATCTATAAGGAAACAAGTTTGTCTTTTATATACTGATAATACAATAGAACAACAAATAAAACATATCTGTACTGGTATAACCATTCAATTAAAAGAAGCATAGTCACTTTGAATGACTCAGCAGATATTACTGACTCAGCCTGTTCAAAAGAGGTATAAATTCAGAGTTCTAAATACTGATACATTATCCTTGCAGCAGCAAGTACTGACTGAGGGGTTGAATTTCTAGTCTTAAGAGTCTGCAGAGGTACCCCATCCGAATTGGGTTTATTACCAAATTACCATAAGAGCAATGTTAAATAGCACTGTGACTTAACAATTTGGCAGAGAGTTGTAATTTTTACATCGTTTGTAAAGTTTGTTGTAACGAGCATAAAAGTAAAAGCATAAAAAGAGAATATACTTTTAATTTTCAAAAAATATTTATTTTTTTTTTAAGGAGAGGCCGACCTCCTTCTTAACCTTACTCTGCCCATCCCTCATAGACTATTGATCTGTGAGAGGAACAGAGTAAGGGGGTCTGTCGCTAAGAGGTTAGGTTAGGTTATTCAGACAGAGTAAGGAGGCGAACCAGTACAATAGAAGGGAATATTACTAATACCCTAAATATTTCCAGTCTAGGCTGGATTCGAACCAGCGCCATCTCCAACCCAAGTTCAAAGTCCTGACGCCTTAGACCGTTCGGCCACCGGCTCGCCCAAATTTCTATTATTCTTATTTATTGTTATCTTCATTCTAATTTATACTATATATTAGTCATATATTATTAATACTAGTTTCTATTTAGCACACACACACACATACATGTATTCTCACTGGAGCCTTTTGGTATATTGAAGTATATAGAAGTTTTCTACTACTATGATTCTATAAAAGCCGTAAACTTAAGTCATGCTGAACGTGTATAAGTGGGTGGGTGAGTCAACATCTCAGTATGTGGAAGAGTGGGTGGATGGGCGGGCAGGTCAATACCACCATATTCCTCGAGGAGAGAGAAATATGGTGTGGTCTGAATTCCTCAGTAGAATGTTGTGGAGAGGGAAGCAATGAGTTTCTGCTCAAATTATCTATATTGTAGGAGATGACAGTGAACCTGACCACAGGCCACTCTCACACGCAGAGTAAATTTCGCTCAAACGGTTACGGGACATCTTGCGTAGCTGCGAACTCTCGGAGAACTGTCGTAGGAATAAGAAAAAATAGCACTCATTTGGAGGAATATACACATACAGTTCAGAACGTTGGCACATGATGAGTTCACAATTTGTGTTCATATGTCATTGCTTGTTATGAAAATCAATATCAAGTGCAAATAACATGAAAAAACATAACATGTTTCAATTATTTTTCATGTTATGATCAAATGAAAAATAATTGAATTTTAGTTTATGATTTTTATAGAAATACAAATGACCAATCAACATTTTTTTAATGGAATCTTTATTAACTTTTACAAACTTTCAAAAAAAATTTTTAAATTAAAATATTCCGACAAGTCATTAGGTCTTACTATTGTTTTGCATTTAAGATTGCTGTTATGAGAATAAATCTGATATGGCAGCTACCTCTGCAGACTCTTAACACCTTACATGGTAAGTCTAATCATAGATAGTGAACAAATATTTATATGTTACTCCAAAGTAGGACTTTTGGGTTATTTATGTAGTATTATATAATGAAGAGAAAAAATAAATAAAAATGGCCTACCCTCTCTTTTTGCAAGTATATATTAAGTTACTGGCTGATCTTCCGGAATAATCAATTAATAAGAACATGATACGGTATGTAAATAATATTTGGAGATTTCCAATGCTTTGAGTGTTTAAGACATTGTAAATCTCCAAATATTATCTACATATCATGAACAATCCAATGCTAATAAATAACTTTCAAACAACAGTTGATTATAAGAACAATTTTACAAAAATTTAATTTTAAGTTATGGAAAAAAAGTGAAAGGGAGTTCACAAATTTTACTTAGTTCAATAAACGATAAAGATGACTAGTGAGTATGTGGTGGGTGTGAGTTTATTATTGGCAGAAATATGTATTTTTGTGGAGGAGGAAAGTATAATGTTATATACAAGGGGAATCAATCAGTGCCTCAGCAGGCTCTCGGCCAATAAGAAGCAGCCATTCACTCATCTAGACAGCAATACTGCTACCATCATTGAGTGCTATCTCCAGATTTAGCACTCTGTAAGTGAGATGTCTCTGTAATTGAAAATAGTACCTTTAATACTAGCTAATACTTTAAAACTTTGCTAGCTCAGGGAGAAGGGGGGGGGTTCTTCTAAGAGACAGGCCAAGTATAAGGGAAAAGTTTTGAGTAGTTATCACTCAAATAAATGTTTCCAGGTTCATCAATAGTAGCCAGGGATTAGGGCACCACCTTGTTGACCTAAGAATGATAACAAGGAAACTTTCCTGCAGGTGTTAGATGTACTTATGACATTGTATTGACCCACCCGCCCACCCATACACGCACTGGGTCTCATTGTAGCACTCAGTTAACACCAATATTGTACCCCAGACTTGACTAAGTTTTCCTACTCATAACAATACATAATACATATGTTAATACCTTAGTGACAGAACTTTCAACCCATAAGTGGCTGTCTGATGATGTTTATTAGACTTTACTTTGACCTGGTCAATAATAAGTATATCAAATTAAAGTCAGTCTTTTGTATGAATCCAGTGATATGTAAAGGAGTCAAACTTTTGGAACAATATGAATATTTGTTAGATCCATCTATAAAAGAGTTAAGTGTTTTATTAGCACCAATAAATGATTGCAGTAGTTTAGATTATGAGGGGGGCAGTCACTGAATCCTTTTGGTACGGCGGGCACGAATTGGACAACTTTTGCCTACCCTCGCTAATCCCCGAGCACGAACTGGACAACATTTTCGAAGCAGGTCAAGGGGCTGAGCACGAACTGGACAACTTTTCGGCTCCTTTGAAAACCGAAGTGCCTAATCTAGCGTTAAATAAGCGCACACAAACAATCTGAAAACTGCTCGCTCATGTAAAGTCTGTAAACAAATATCCCCCATAAGAATAACAGAAACTCAGAAACTATCAAACAGATTTAGGTTAGGTTAGGTTAGGCCGCTACATTCTTTGCGCACTTGGCCCCCGCTGCATTTAATCCTTTCTAATCCTTCCTGCATACCACCCTCTCTACCTGGCAGGGAAAGTTGTCCAGTTCGTGCTCGGAGATTAGGAAACCCTTTTCTGTCCCTTCCTTAAAATTGGGAATGTTGTCCAGTTCGTGCCCAGCCTTTTGGTATATTGAAGAATATAACAGTTTTTTACTACTATGATTCTATGAAATCCGCACACCTAAGTCAAGCCGAAGTATTTGTACAAAACTATTATAATTTTTTAAAGGAGATTATATTGCAATATTAAGATTATGAAATTGCCTCAACAAAAAAATAATATTGATTGTGCTATTTTTACTATACTTAATGCTGAGGTTCTAGTTCAGGAAATAGAAAGTTATCATGGTAATGGTTCTGGCAATAATCTTGAAGTTATAACACTTCCAAAATATTCAGATATTTATATAGTATCTAAAAGATCAACAGTTGCATATCTGCTGAACAATTTCCACATTATACCAGCTATCACTTTCAAATCACTAATGATGCCACTGGCAGTAAGTGAACGCACATTAAAACAAAAACAAAATGAGTCTTTTCTTACAAAGAATACTACTGACAATTGTATAAACACTGATGACGTAACAAAAACACAAGAAGATACAACTCAGGGACATAAATGAAAGCAATATAAAACTTAGCAATAAATTTGAGTGCCTTTACGAAGAAACCACAAAATAAAGTCATAAAGAAGTGAATGAAACTCTGTGTGAAGTCAATCCTAACACTAAAGATAAAAAGACTAACATGAAGAGTGCAAGACCAATTTAAAACCTGAATAAAGACAAAATAAATTATAAAGTTCATCCTACCCCAGAAAGGAAGAGGATAAAAAATATTACTAAACTAAACAAAAAGAAACAGATTATAATTCTTGCAGATAGCCACGAAAGACATCTGAGCAAAAACTTACGAAACATTTGGAGTGAAAACAACATGAATATATGCAGTACATTTAAGCCTAATGCAACCCTCCTAGGAGTAACAGATAAAATTACTAATTTGAGGAAACCTTATACGGAAAGAAATATTCTCATAATTATTGGAGGTACTAATGGCAACCTGCTGAACGAAGAGAAAATTATGCTAAGTAATTTTGAGAAAATCCTGAAACTTACAGATAAAGTCAAGATTATAATTGCAGGTCTTCCATACATGCACTATACACCTGGCTTTAATAGAACTATCAACTAAAACAGATGATTGAAGAAACATGCAGTGCTTCATTTTTGGCAATTAATGAACTTCATAGACACTGTTACACAAGAGGAGGACTCCACTTTAACACATATGGTAAAAAGGTAATAGCAAACATGATAAAAGATGCTATTAGCAATAATTCACCAAGAAATACAATTTTAAATGAACGCAATCCTGTAGCCAAAACACCATCCAAAGCAAATAACGAAAGCATCAAGATTGTGGAAAATGACATGGAACATGCCCATTGTATTTCTAGAGATCTGCAAATGAGTGCAGGTGTTGCTGTGGCATTTCGTAAACAGTTTGGACTACTTGTAGATTCGGACCACCTATATGATATCTTAACTGTAAAAAAGTGTTAAAATGGACCAACAATTTTTTTATTAATAACAAAACTTCTCTACTTTAATAAAACTTCCCTGCAAAATTATAACCTTGCTTTTGACTACCTTATAGACAATTTTCAAAATAGAAACCCAATAAAATTAAAATGCCTCCGATGGACTATGAGAGGGAATGTACCTGTAGCCCATAAATAAAAAAAATAATCATTCAAAATATTACAAACTTCAGAACCAAAACTGTTATTGTAGTGTGTGAAAAAATTAATTCTGGAGTGTTAAAATGGCCTTACATATGGACAATTTAAGAGTAAATTACATGATGTTGTGTCTGTTACGACTCATAAAGTCGTAACACACCTTCTCTTCAACAAGTCCAATTAAAACACAAGACATGTCTTTATTTATCAATATTATAAATACTACTGTACATAAGGATAATATTTTAGAGGTAAACAATTTCAATGCTAAAAATATTGATCATATTCTACCAAAATATTGGGGGATTGCAATCATCCACAGATTACTTTGTCTGAAATTAAACATAATGTATTAGTGATTACTGAACACAAAATGACTAAGCCAATTAAACAAACACTCAATATTAGGGGTATATTGTTTATACGTTGGGTAGTTATGCGCGTAACAAAAGTATCGGAGGTGGAGTTGTTATTCTGACAGAAAAATCAGTTGAATTAAAAAAAGTTGTTTTCCTAGAAATTGAGAATTTCTTATGTCACAGTTTCTAAATATTTTTTGTAGAATATAATAATACATTAAGAATATATTAATAAGTTTTCTTTTAAACAATTCAAAATATTAGAAAAACCCAATCAAGATTAATAAGAGGGACTCCATCGCTAACCTTAATTTAATTCAGGAATTTATATCTAAAAAATATTCAAACATTATAACTAAGGGTGATATAAACATACATTTTTTAGAGAATAATAAAAGTTCTGTTCAACGGTGTAATATGCTAACAAGTCCCTAAATTACGTAACACTAAAATCAAACTTTTCAAACCCCCCTCCCCCCATGTAATGAACTTGTAACAGTAATACTAAACCCCCCTAAAAAATTACTTAACACTGTCACTACCCCCTCACAATTTTGTCATCTCCTATCATGCATGTTTTGATTTATGATAAAGTAATTGTTCAAACCTTGATCCGTTTCTTTTCTAATGTGGGGGAGCAATAATTACTAATTTTAGTTGGGGATAAACAAAGAAATTTAGTGAATGAATTTAAACAAATTGTTGAGGTTTAATAGTTACATAACGCTGCATTGAACCCCCTACCCCCTTCTGTAACGGTGTATAATGCTGCCAAAAAACCTCTCTCCCCTTTCAGGCGTTTCGTAATTTAGGGACGGCCCCTTACTCGTTTACTTTCCCATCAGAATTACAGAAGGCACCGAAAGCTGTTTAGACAATATCTTTACTAATATCAGCAAAAATTTAGTACATGTGACATGGAATCTGATTCAACTTACAGACCATGTTAGGCAGCTATTAGAAATTACTACTACTGAAGACATAAATTTAATGTTTACTATGTCTAAATATTCTAGAAAGTTCAGTGACTAATATAAATAAATTTAAACAGTCACTTCAGACTGAGACTTGGTCACAAGTATACATGGCTCCTGTAGAAACTAAATATGACACTTTTAGCAATATTTTTTCATATTACTTCAACTTACACTTTCCTGTTGTACTCACTAATGTTGGCGCTGAAATTATGTGCACCAGAGTTTGAAGGTTATTTTCTAAGGAACTAAGAGGCCTACGAAAAATCCAATCTCACCATTGTTTTCCTCCTTTAGTTTTATTTAATTGTATAACAAAACAAGGAAAACAATGGTATGATTAGATTGTTTGTAGACATCTTTTTTTCTTTAAAAGACAACCTTCAAACTCGGGTGCACATAATTTCTGTGCTGATAGTAGAAGCTATAGTATTATAAAACCATGGTTTTCAGAAAATCTTAAAACTTAGAAAAATGAAACAATTTACTTGTCAAAATTATAAGCTAAAGAACAGAGGAATAAAAATGACTAAATTTGTACTGTAAGGCTAAAATAAACATTATAGAAAACCCTAATAGAGGAAAAACGAAAGATCCACGAGAAAAAATAAAAAAAATTTTCAAATATCACAGTCTATATGTAAATTGTAATTGTAAAATAGGGATTAGTGAAAATAAATATAAAAGTATTGCAATTGAAATTAACGATAAGGAATAAACAAATCCAATAAAATATGTAATATTTTTAATAATTACTACTCCAATATAGTATATATGGAAATATTGTCTAAACTGTTTAACACTTATAAACACTGTAACGAAGTATCATTCTGAAAAAAATAAGTGACTGTGCTTTAACAACATTTCAGCCAGTTGATGAGAAAGATGTGGAAAAGATTATTATTAATACTAAAATAAAATAATTTCATTGTTGGGTTTGATGAGATTCCTGCTGTCCTCATTAAAAAAGCTGGGTTAGAACTTGTTAAATCTCTGACTCATCTAATCAATTCCTCCTTCATATAAGGAATTTTTCCTTCAAAATTGGAAATCTCTAAAATCAAACCTATTAATAAAACTGGAGACAACTATGCATTAGCCCTTAATTACAAATCTTTCGTAAAAATTACGAATCAGGTAATTGAAATCTGTCATATTGAAGTAGTTGACGGGCCGGGCGCAACCCCCCTCCCAGTAGCTTCCTATAATTGCCGGTCAAGGTCAGGGACGATCTGTCAGTTTCCTGCGGCACGTCTATCTATGCCTACCTACCCTCGCGTAGTAAATTTTACGATAGTTTTGTGAATGAGTGATTTTTCTTTCTCATATTAAATTTTGGGATTTATTTATTCTTTTTATTTATATTTATTGGTATTTATTAATTATATATATTATTTTATATATATTTATTGGGATTTATCTTTATTCTTCATATTTCTTTCTCATATTAAATTCCCATGCGTTTTGGGAATACCCGACAATCCCGGCCAAGCCCCACCACCAGGAACGAGGAAAGTGTGTTTTTATTGCCCTTCAAACTTGAGAAGAATGACCACTACCTACTGTAAGCATTGTAATCATGCAATATGTGTTCAACATAAAGCTACAACTTGTGTTGCATGCAATGAAGGACATTGAGCAATTTTATGAACTACAAACGATCTGTAACTTGATGGTTCCACCTAATTATGAGTTTTTTGCAAAATAATAAAAAAAATATGTTTTTTTACTAGTATCTATAATAAACTTTTTGATTTTTGTCATAATTATGGAAAATAAAATAATTTTGGTTATTTTTTGTTTTTTTTCGAAACCCTTACATATTGTAGCTTAAATTGAAAGCATCGGAAAAAATATTTATAGGATACATATAGTCATTAATATACTATTATTCTTATTAAATTCTAGTTATATAATGCCCATACTATGTAAACATAGGTTTAAATCAATTATCTTGGTGTAAAATCAATACTTAAAAAAAAAAACAAAGATAGTAGTAAATTTTACGATAGTTTTGTGAATACGTGACTCTAAAATATGTTTTGTAATCAAGGGTTAATTAACCTCTTACTATCTTATTATATATACTATATGCTGCCTGTGATATCTAAAATATACGAGAAAGTTATACATAACCAATTGATTAACTTTATTGAAAGCTATCTATGGTAACAGAATTCACGGAGTCCATTATACAATGTATAGACGATAAAAAAAATTAAGCAGGTATATTTTTAGACATTAGTAAAAGCATGTCATTCTAATCCCATAAAAAATTACTATAAAAATTAAATTGACTTGCTATAAAAAAAACAGCTTATTATTTGCTAGAATCATACTTGTCAGAAAGGAAACAGTTTATGGAAATCCCTAATTATAATCATAAAAATATCCTTTCTTATTGTAGATCCTAACTAACATTAATAAAACATGGAGTCCCCCTAGGATCAATACTTGGGCCTCTATTATTCATTTGTTACCTTGTAAATGTCTCTATACTAAATAGTTCAAATATACTATTTTATGCCGATGGTGCAAACGTGCTAGTTACTACAAAATCTAATGAGAATATTGAAGCAAAAGCCAGCACAAATGTTTACAAATTAGCTAATTTCTTTAACCAGATTTATTTACTTTTGAACCCTAATAAAACAAACTTCATGGTTTTTAATACATGCCAAACTGAAATACCAATTCAACCCAATTTTAAAATAGAAACTAAAAGTGTTCTTAAAAAATCAGAAGCAAAATTTCTTAGTCTCCACATTGACAATAATCTTACTTGTAATTTGCATATTGAAAAAATTACATAAAAATTATCTTCCGGACTATATGCAAAAGTAAATTGAAAAATTATGTGCTGAAAAGACCCTAAAAGTGATTTATTTTGCACACATCCATTCGAGAATTTCATTTGGCATATCAGTATATGGAGCTACATCCAGAAAAAATTTAGAAACCATTTTTAAAATAAAAAAAAGAGCGATAGAACTACAAAACCAGTGAACAAATATTTCATTTCCCTAAATATTCAAAAAAATCTATGCATTTTATATACTGGAAACAGTTTTAACAGTTAAGAAGAATTTCTCAAAATTAAGGTTATTGGGAGTATTCCATAACTAGAATACATAATGAATTAAAAATAGTAAATCATAATTTGGAGTTTTATAAAAAGAAGACACAGTATTAGGGTTCAAAACTGTTTAACAGATTACCAACTGACATTAAAAATGAGCCAAACCTATCTAAATTTTAAAACATTTATCATCAGCAAGGCTCCATATTCTTTGAAATAACTGTGAAATTAATTTGAACCTAAAATATTTTGTTTAGTTTGATTTTTGACAATTTATATGTCTCTGTTAGGTTCAGTCTTTTGAAAATGCAACACAGTGTAATATACAATAAAATAGTGGCACAATTCATTATATGCTATTATGTGAATAAAAATGTTTTTGAATTGATTTGAAAAACTACATTTGTTATCAAACTAATACTGATATTAACTCTGTTGGCCAAATGGAAAATCTATACTTGTATCCATGGGGTTTAAAATTTAGTAATTCAAACTGTTCTGCTGAACAAACTTAGCCTTCCTTTATAACAAATTAAATGTGGTTTTAATTTTTGTGTGTTTTCATATGCTCATTATATGTCATAAATGAGTACTTAAGTCTTGTCAAAAATTAATTTGACACATTTTAAAATAAAAAATCAGAATTATGTCCAAATTGAAGTACAGAGAGCTGTGCAATGATAATCTCTGATTATATCAGAGAACTTTTCATACATGTAATGGTATTATAATTCCTATAATGTTATCCTATAATGCGAGTTGATGTAAAGCAGGGACATCAACAGAATTTACATATGAACAGATCCCTTCATCAGTTGGTGTCAGTATACACAATTCACTATGTAAGAGTGTTAAGGAGTTACCGTAGCTAACAAATAGCACTATGTAAGTTCAAAGTTATTGTCAAAATTGTTGTAACTATTGGTGTCAAAATTGTTGTACTCATTAAAAATGCATAGAGTTCTGCAGGGATAACTGAGACTTCATAAATTTACAAGTTAATTATTTGAATCTTATATTATTTATTAAGTTAAACAATCACCGTAATACAATTTCAACAAGGAATCCACCTCCTTTCTTTAATTGACCAATAACAGACCCCTGAAGTAGTCCCTAAATCACCCTTGGTTCGGAAGATATTAGACACAAAATTTGTATCTGGTATAACACATTTTGACTATTCAAGTAAACGCAAGCCATTATGAGTAGGGATTACCTCTTAAACAAACCAATAATCCACAGGTTAGGGTTCATGGATGATTATTTCAAGAAATTTATCTTATCAAAGAATATGACAGAATCCCAATATCTTAAACAGGAATCAATAGCACTTACTAATGAAGGAACCAATTTAATTATGGCATCAAATTTCATTCAAGCTAAGAATCAATAAAAAGAGTATCAAATTAAAGTAAGATACAACTATTTGTAAAGATACAGCTTCTGCAAGTTGAACTATAAATGGAAAAATGAAATTTATTTCAAGATAATAAGCTGTTTTCACACAAGAATCAAGCTAGCAACTAATTACCTCAAAAACCTTGAATAATGCTGACTGTAAGCAAATGGGACAGTAATTGTCACAGTCTTTCTTGTCACCTCCTTTAGCGGGTTTTTTAAAGTTTCAGGAAATACACAATCCTGTATGATAATGGTAGGAAATGACCTATTAAATAAAACACTTTAATAGTGTAACAACAAGATGATAATGGTTTATCAGTCTGGAGGAAATAACACTAGTACTTATACAAACATTATTCAATTCACCATCTTTTTACTTTTTATTTTACTTTTTTAAAAAAAACTTCACTTACCCGTTCACATGGGCCTACAGGCCTGTGTGTGAACTTTATTCAATGAGTGAAGTACCGGCCATTGGCTCAGTGGAGATTTGAACCATGGGCCTTGCCCTCCGCAGTCCGAAGCCTTAGTCACTGAGCTACCACACCGGCATCTCCTCCCCATATTAAAAAATGGTCATAGATATTACAACAAGATGTTAATGCTCAATCAACCTGGTGGAAATACCATTAGTAACAAACATTATTCAACTCACCACCTCGTCCCCATGTGATAAAATGGTCTTAGATGTTACAACAAGATGATAATACTTTATCAACCTGGAGGAAATACCATTAGTAACAAACATTATTCAACTCACCACCTCATCCCCATGTGATAAAATGGTCTTAGATGTTACAACAAGATGATAATACTTTATCAACCTGGAGGAAATACCATTAGTAACAAACATTATTCAACTCACCACCTCATCCCCATGTGATAAAATGGTCATAGATGTTACAACATGATGATAATACTTTATCAACCTGGAGGAAATACCATTAGTAACAAACATTATTCAACTCACCACCTCATCCCCATGTGATAAAATGGTCTTAGATGTTACAACAAGATGATAATACTTTATCAACCTGGAGGAAATACCATTAGTAACAAACATTATTCAACTCACCACCTCATCCCCATGTGATAAAATGGTCATAGATGTTACAACATGATGATAATACTTTATCAACCTGGAGGAAATACCATTAGTAACAAACATTATTCAACTCACCACTTCATCCCCATGTGATAAAATGGTCATAGATGTTACAACATGATGATAATACTTTATCAACCTGGAGGAAATACCATTAGTAACAAACATTATTCAACTCACCACCTCATCCCCATGTGATAAAATGGTCATAGATGTTACAACAAGATGATAATACTTTATCAACCTGGAGGAAATACCATTAGTAACAAACATTATTCAACTCACCACCTCATCCCCATGTGATAAAATGGTCATAGATGTTACAACATGATGATAATACTTTATCAACCTGGAGGAAATACCATTAGTAACAAACATTATTCAACTCACCACTTCATCCCCATGTGATAAAATGGTCATAGATGTTACAACATGATGATAATACTTTATCAACCTGGAGGAAATACCATTAGTAACAAACATTATTCAACTCACCACCTCATCCCCATGTGATAAAATGGTCATAGATGTTACAACAAGATGATAATACTTTATCAACCTGGAGGAAATACCATTAGTAACAAACATTATTCAACTCACCACCTCATCCCCATGTGATAAAATGGTCATAGATGTTACAACAAGATGATAATACTTTATCAACCTGGAGGAAATACCATTAGTAACAAACATTATTCAACTCACCACTTCATCGCCATGTGATAAAATGGTCTTAGGTGTTACAACAAGATTAGGGTTGGTAGGCGTATGCCTACAACAAAGTTCACTGTGAGGTTATTGTGCTCACAAATATTTAGATAATTACATAATATTAGTTACTTATACATAGTTTGAATTATTGCGGGAAATACTCTGAGAGGTTGGGTTCCGGTAGAGGGTCGCTCACCTAAACCCAATTCACGTGAGTTTATTCATAGGCTAGTAATAGAAATTTCTCATAATAGAAGGAAAATGATCTCCAAGGTACATAATGAACAGGGTAGAAACGTCATTACCATTATAGACCAATATAGACTGGAAAGAATACTGGTTAGAGGAGAGGTGACTTGGCATTGCCAAGGTAAGGAGTACGCTGATTCGGTAAGGACCATTGCTGAATACACCAAAGTCTTATGTCGTAAAATAACCATTTTTGTAAACATACAGTCACAATTGAATTTTTAACAAATTATCTGGCCTCTAATCTGCCATGTAACACTATTTATTGCTAGTCCACTGAACTCGCCTTCTGTACACCACTCTGATTTTTTATATACTTTGTTTCCACAAACTAGTGACGCAGCTTGTCAGAGGAGCTTTTCTCCAAACCTAAAGAAAACTTGATGAACAAAATCAAGCTGTTATTATTTCAAAGAGATGGTTTGATTGCAAGGTTCAAGAACATAACTTGAGACTAAAAGTGCGTCTTATAGGGACGTTGTTACACCATACAAATGTTCTTCTAAACTAAATCAAACGTTTTTGAAAATAAAGATCAAAAACAGAAACTAAACCATCTGGAACTCGAGCTACTAAATTTGAATAACGAAAATGAATGAAAGCAAGAAATTATAATGCAACTAAATAACAATATTAACTGCTTAAATTTAGAACTAGATGTAAAGTGGGAAAATGGCAAACTGTATGATAAAATTAATTAACCACCTGCATAGTTATCTAGACGGTCACAGGGCAGGAAAACCTATACGTTCACAAGTTTGATTTGAGCTCCTATTCTTGTGAAAATATTACAATTAGAGCCTTCAATTACAACTTTAATAACTGCATAGGTTTAAAAACAATATTAAAATTCTAAACATGGGCTCTATGAAACACCACCTTTTCCGTGGCATATATTTATCACATAGTTGAAACCTGGTCTAAACAATAGCCCTCATCTCAACTCCAGTTAGCAGCCTCAAAGTTCACTAAGAGCGCTCGTCCCTCCGATATGCAGCCTTCTAACTCACACTCTCAGACCTGGTCCTCGTAGCCACCGTCACCAACACACCTCAACGCTGATGCCGTCAGGCTTCCTGCTTCTCTACAATCCTCTCCTAATCTATTTTTCTCCATTCATAGTCCTGACGCAACTAGATCTTCCTAGATATCATTGAATAAATCAGAATCTTTTTTGTGCAGAGTGAACATGATGTCTCGTGTTACCTAAAAGATAAGACAACCATTTACACATGACAACACTTAAACATAATTTAAATGTAAATTTTAAGAGTAAGTTTCCTTTTCTTGTTTACCATAAAAATATTCATTCAATTAGTTGTTAGATTCCTGTTCTCGAGGTTGTGTTGAGTGAGTTGTCTGCTGTTGTGGATTGTCTGACTGAACATTGGCAAACAGACAACTTAATTAATGAATGTACATTGAGGACTATAGTTGTGTAGGTGATTTCTGCAGGGCCAACACTTATGGTGGCTCCTGTATTTTAGTTAAAGGCAAACTGAAATCCAGTGTCAAACCACGTCTTGACCTCATGCGGCACAGCGTCAACAAACATTGAAATATCTGCTTTGTCTTTTCCAATGTCAAAGCTCACAATTAAATGTCTGTACCAGTATTTAGAAGTTTGCTTGGATGTCTTTGTGGAGTTATTAAATGTGTTTTAAGCTAATTAATCCTTTATAGGTTCACTGGTTGAAATATTGACCAGCAACAGTCATCTCTGTATGCACATTAAAATTTTGATACTTTTGAGTTAAGGCTCATGGTTGAAATTTCAACCACCAAGTAATAAGGTATATTTTTGCATGGCAAAGCAAGCAATTGTAGACTGTATGACCAGTAGGGCCTCCTATTTGCTCATAGGTAACATGTTACATCGTGGGAAGAGATCCAAACAATACACAACTTATGTTATTACTTTGTGGGGATAAAGTGGTTGATATTTTATAGCCAGTGAGAGTCTAGTAATTCAACTCTTAACACAAGAGCATACATGTTTGCATATACATTGATATACCACACATCAGGTAAGCTTTCTCAACAACAATTTTATATTTGTTACTAAACTATCTCCAATTTTAAATATAGTTATTAAATTATATTTAATCCAAAACATACAAAATATATGTTTGTTTTTATACTGAAACATAACAAAAAAATCATCAAGTTTTCAAAAAATTCTTATTTCGAAATTGTTAGTAATCAGAATTTCATGCATTACACATAGTTAATAAACACAATTAATTAACAGGAAAAAAATAGTAAATGACTAAAGACCAAATTGCCTGCAAGTATTTTAACTTTTTGTTTGGATGAAGAATGAAATTTCAAAATTTCGAACAAAATTTTGCAGTTTTTCTTATTTATACAGATCAAAATATAATAATTTTATATCTATATTTTATCATATTATAACAGTAACGATGTATCAAATAATGTTATATTTCCAGGTCCTGTATTTCAATGTACTGTACTAACGTATACTCAAAACAATATTAGAACAAATATTACGTTATAATTATATACTGTAGTTGAAATGGAAAATATCTTTACAACTTACAACAAGGAATATTTTAACCTCAAGAGTTTATTGTACTTTTATTAGTAATAAAATAAGTTTATAATAATAATCAACTAAATGAAATGATTTAATTTAATTGTTTGTATATATATATATAATTAATTTACTGATATAATTTTTATTAATGACTAAAAGTGATTTATTTATATGTATATTTTTACAAAATAAAGTATAATTTAAATTTATATTAGAGTTTTCAATGTTTTAAATACCTTTAAAAAAAGATGCTTATATTTCAACCATTGAACTCTGCAATATAGTCATACCCTTTAACAGTCACTTGTTGAAATAACAATCAGTACCTAAGTAAAAATGGTAACAGGTAAGAATTTTTTTTAAATTTTTCCACCATCCCTAGATGTGTAATATTGTATTAGAAAGTAATTCAAGACATTTTTTTATGAGCATACAGAATAAGTTTTAGGTGGTTGATATTTCTACCATGAGCGTTCCAGTCAATAAACGGAAAAAATGTGTCAATAAACAGATCTATAAAGGGTAATCAGAGATAATTTCAGTATCATAATAGCCGGTGATTTTAATGTAGATTTTTTTTAAACCTTCCAATCAATTACAAGTCCTTCTTGATTTGTTTCAGTCCTACAATCTGGCTCCTACCATCTGTGAAATCACTCGGTCCAAATTTATTTAATAAATTATTGATGGAAATAAAACAATCTGCAAATTTTAACTGCTTCAAATGGAACCATTGGCTCTTTATCCTGACCTGTGACACGTTCACATTGATTGTATAGTCCAATTACTTGTATTTGTACATAACCTTTTAGTTTATATATTTTTCTATTGCTTTGACTTGCATCGAAATGTATGAAACATCTTTGATGAAAATAAAGAATTCTAATTTATTTACTTATTTATACATACACCATTTTACATGCAATATATTTCATTAAAGGTTTTTCCATCAGATGGCAGCAAAAAATTAGTATTTTTCTTCTCTTTTTTGTACAAATTCTTGGTCTTTGGAAGCATAAGAATTTCTACAAAATAGTGTTGACCGTAGAGTCTAGCCAAGAATATTTTTCTCCTCGCCAGATGTTAAATATGTTTTAGAATGTTTACAAAATGGATTGTCAAGCATTTACCTGTGATGTCCTATTCAATGTGTGTATCAATTTGCACATTTGACTGCCTGTGTATACTCAAGTTTTTGTTGTGTGATTTTTACTTTTAAAGTTTAAAAAATATTTTTTTATATTATGTGCAAGAAATATAAAAGATGAACGTGATATCTCCTCTTATTAACACTGAAAAACAGGTGTTGATCCATGCAACTATAAATCCATGCAGAAACACTGATCTCTAGAATTACTACTCCCAGGCCGAGCACCATTTATTTAAGTTGGGCCTCCTCCCACTTAAAGACCAGTGCCTCTATAAAGTAGTGCAGAAAGAGTACCAGCCGCAACTGGATTCCAAGTAACAATCCTTGTTGTTGCATCTGGCCACAGTAAAATTCCTTAGACTGCTCGTCCATTTCAAGACTGACAGTATGGTGTAATCAGTGTAATTCATTATTAGTGTACCGCACCATTTTTGGGACACTGAGCATTTAATGTAAATTTACGGGAAGCCTATCTATGCAAGTGTTAGACATGACTATTATTTGAACGTGGAATTAACCTATGATGTGCGAATCAGGACGATCCCTCGTTGAATGATTCAATGTGAATTCAATATATTAAAACTGAGCCATGTCAAATATGAAACACAGTGTGATATACAATTCTCACTCACTTTCCATTTGTTTTCAAATTATAAATTTAAATGTGTTATCACTATTCACCATAACTAAGTTAAAAAGCTATTCAGCTGCAGGGATTATACATAGAAATTTCTCCAAGTATTTTCATGATTAGAATTTGTTTGTATATCCTTCTTTAACGGTTTTTTTTTTTTTTTACGTCTTTATTTATATTCAAGAGGCGAAGTTAGGGCTGCAAAGCCCTCTCTACCACTTAACCTCATCATACATAGTAAGATATTTTCAAATATAAATAACAATTTACAAGGAAATACAAAATAGAAATTGCAATGTACGAAGTAAAACATATAGTCAAAAAATGTGAAACATTATATTTAAACTTAAAAATATTTCGACTATCTCAAACAAAACTACAGTTATTCATAACATTTATTCAAAACTACATTCATTCGGCACAATCACTCATCTTTAAAATGCGAGTTAAAGATTTGATTATGCAGTTGGGAGTATCACAGAGTGAGGCCTTCATCTTAGTGGACTATCCCTGACTGACTCAACACTCCCCCCCTCCTAACCTGCATGCACACCCTCCCCTGACAGCGAAAAAACCCTCACTATTCCCATTTACATTATGTCAATATTGTTTTCACATTGATTTGGAAATTGAAGCTTAAAAATAAAGATGTGATGGAAGATATCCAAATATACCTATTTGGGGTTCATTTATATCAACCAAACTTAAATATATATATATAACTTTTAGTTAACCCAGATTATAATATATACATATATATATATAATGTAAATGTATAAACAAAATGGTCCCAAGTAAGATTTCAGCTTTCCTCTATGAAATTCTCCAATTAAAAACTACAGTTATAGTTACCAGCATTACCTAGTTTATATATGGCAATGTTTAATGCTATTTTTATGTATTGAACTGGACTTTATCTGAGAAAATCAATACCTAACACCTAAGTATATTGTGTTATGTAACATATCTGAGGCCACAGAGCGGTAGAATCCATCATCTTTCCAGGTATGTATCCACCCAAGTAGCTAGTCAGACCAACCCTCCTGACCTGCCACTGGTCCGTGGGCCAATTTGTAAGATGCAACATTAACTGCCTGTTTTTTCATGATATTTTGGCAATAATACGACAGAACATATCAGATACATAATGTCATTACTTACTGTTGTGGCCACTGGTAGCCCAGACGGTACTATCCCTCTCAAACACAATGTCTCAGGTACCTACGTGATCCCATCATCTCAGCTTAGGTCTACCATGGGGTCTTCTAGCTTCCAAGATGTTCTCCAATACTTATTTAATTTGTTAAGAAGCTGTATAAAGTAATAGAGAAGTAAACGAGAAATACAAGGGCTGTTTTTTTTTTTTTCAACCTCCGATCATGATGTGAAACAGCCAGTCGAACAGTATGACGCAACTATGAACAGTAGTCTATAACGCATTTTTCCCACTACATTCTCACCTGTTGCCGAGCGGCCAGCGCCATTCGTGTTGATCTAGTGCCGCATAAACATAGCTACTACAATTAATCATCCCATCAAGAGTGAGGAACAAGAAAGTCACGAGTTTAACAAAAGTTACGTAACAATCACAACTCACTTCTGGAGTTATGCTTATCCATGACACTACCCTTACAGTGCTGCTGACAAAATGTCTCCTTGATGGGTTTTAATAGGACATTTTTGGTCATACAGCCTTGACCTAGCACAGGGGATTTTTACCAAGTGACAAGTAGAGCAGAGCTTCCGTACCAATGATGCACTTGGAGACATTGTGTTTTTGTAACACATCTCAAACCACTGGCGGCAATTTTCTTTGAAGAGGATTTTGGAAAGCTTATAATCTTATTTAAAAAATGCCTTAATTTTAAATGCTGATTGTGTTGAAAGGTAACAAATTCAAATCATATTTATTTATATATCTTGTACATTTTCACAATAAAAATAGCAACATTATATTATAAAATAGATAGTTTTAAAATATTTACATCAGGAGTACATACTGTACATCAACAATAATTTAAATTCATTAGTTAACATTTTTTAAATATCTGCATAAAACTTAGTTAAAAGAATAAAATTCGTCAAGTGAATATAGGGCATTCTCTGATAAAAACTTTTAGTCGTTTTTTTAAATTTATGGTTGTTCTCAAAATCCTTGATTTTGCCAGGAATATTTTTTTTAAATCTTATTCCAGCATAGGAAGTACTATTTTTGAAATACTCTAATCTATGTTGGGGTAAATAAATGTCATTTTTGTTTCCAGTGTTGTAATAGTGACAATCCGAATGACTTTTAAAATAATGTTTGTAATTTCTGACATACATGACACATTCTGAAATATACAATCCATACAAAATCAGCAACACTTTCAATTCAGAAAAGTGTTGTTTAACTGACTGATCATAATTTAATTTTAATATTGTTCTTATTGCTTTTTTTTGCAAATGTAAAATTTTGTCAAGATTTTTGTTGGTAGTGCTCCCATAACCACAGATCATATGAAATATGAGATTGGACATGTACATAGAAACATTTCATTAAAACAGGATGGTAGCACAGATATGTTAGTCTTATCAGCGCAAATATTCCGGAATTTATTAGTTTAGTGCTATATTCAATGTGAAAGTCCTAACTATGAATTTGAACAGTTGTTCCAGTTTATGATCATTTATGATAATTTCTAAATTAGGTGGATTTCTGTTTTGTTTGAAAGGAAATAAAGTTTGTTTTATTATTTAAGTTAAGCATTAATCGATTTTCACTAAAAAATTGCTGCAATTTTGAAAGCTGTTCACTTGCAACATTCTCAACTTCAATTTTGCTTTTAGCAGATATAGTGAGGTTTGTCATCTGCGTGTTCAGAATTTTGGAAGTATAGTATCTACGTCAGGGGGGACAGAAAAAGATGTGGCACAGAGGATCAGAAAAGCCAAGGGAGTTTTTGCCCAACTAGCACCAATTTGGCGATCAAACCAACTAAGAAGAAGCACTAAACTCAGAATCTTTGGAACAAATGTAACTTCTGTACTTCTTTATGGTTGTCAAACTTGGAAAGTTACAAAAACAATAACAGCCAAACTCCAGGTTTTCATAAACCGGTGCCTGAGAAGAATTTTAGGTGTCCGATGGCCTGACATGATCACTAACGAAGAATTATGGAGGAGGGCGCAAACATCCCCTGTTGCTGATATAGTTAAAAAAAGAAAATATGGGTGGATAGGACACACTTTAAGGAAAGAGAATAACAACATCAGCCGCCAAGCTCTGGATTGGAACCCACAGGGAAGCAGGAAGAGGGGCAGGCCAAGGATGACATGGAGGAGATCGGTTGAGAAGGAGCTAAAAGAAGAAGGCAAGAGCTGGGGAGAGGCAAAGCGGATGGCCCAGAATCGAGTTCGGTGGAGATCATTTGTTGCGGCCCTACGTCCCCCTCGGGATTAAAGGAAATAAGTCAAGTAAGTCAAGTTGTCATCTGCGTAAAGTCACAGTTGATTTTTAAATGTGTTTATAACTTGTTAGAGATTTTGGCATATCTTTTAAATAACAACTAAATTATAAGGGCCCTAAGATAGAATCTTGACGTACTCCATTTCTAATTGCTTAAGTGTGGTATTTGAATTTTCTTATCTTAATATTACGGACTTGAGTTATTTCAACGCCTCCTATTGGAGAGGTATGATTCAAATCACTTTAAATTTAGAATTGTTATTCCAAATCTTTGAAGTTTTTCAAGCATCCTTTCATGAGATATGCTACCAAAAGCCTTTGATAGGTCCATAAATATACCAGCAGTTTTATCCTTTTGTCAACTGACTCTATTAAAGATCAGTAAAAATTATTAGAGATGTGAGAGTGGATTTTCTTTTACGAAACCCATGCTGTTCTTCATTAAAAAGTTTGTATTCTAGGTAATTAAATAATCTGTTATACATCGCTTTCTCAAATAATTTAGAAAAAGATGGTAAAACTGAAACTGATCTGTAATTTTGAATGTGTTTTTTATAACATACTAAATTATAAATAAATAAGTATGTATGTTACTTTTGATAGTAAAATGGTTTCATTATTCTCATTAGTTTTATTCCAATACCCATCAGAGGTTGAAAAAAAAACAGCATTTGTATGTTTGAACTTTTGAGCCACAAGACAACATATTGACTCAGAAGAGAAAATGGCAAATAAAGATATTTCTTACAAGCAGTACAATTACATAAGTTTGAACACTGAAAGCCAGAAGACTGAGGGATATCAGTCTCAGAGATACCACTGAGGATGCCACATCACAGTATGAGTGAAACATAGTTATCTTGTTAATAATGTAGATAGCACCTTGACACAGTTGTCACCAGAAAATATAGATCTAGTTATAACTAGGACTTGATACTCTCCAAATCTTGCAGTGTCAACCGCAACAAAGGACTGTTTAAAATATGAATGTTGGTTCCAAACTTTTCACAAATGCTACGACGAGGAATCCTCAGTGGTTAAAGATTACACTGAGACTGGAAATCATTGCAAATTTTACTTCGCTAAATGTTTTTATCTTCTAATTTAAACATAAAATTATAAGTTTGATAATTAAATTAAGCTAACTGAATAGTCAGAAACTCCACCTGAGACAATCTGTTGTTTATGGGTACATAACATAACTTGACATTATCGGTTGGTCCATGTGTATTTGCTCTCCACTCATCGAACAAACAAGAAAGTAGCTAGCAGCTGATTGGTGCGAAGTCACCCGCTCCGTGATGTCACTGATATTGGTCTAGCCCAGAGAATGAACAATAGAAACAATAAGAACTGTAGTCTACCTTTCGCCAATAGCTCAGAAGTTCCCTCTGCCAAGTTCTTCTGTAATATCTTACACTATTCACACCATTTTATTTCTTCTGAAACATTATAAATAATTTCTCTTACTTGACCTTGTACTGGGTTTACCATCAAATGATCAACAATTGGACATATTAGACAAAACAGTAATAAATTTAGAAACAAAATGTGCAGGTTACCATCCAGAAAATCTATCTTTGGTAACATTTTCTTAAATGCGACTGTGTGTCCAGCAGATCCAGCTAACTGGCAGTTGATGATGATGAAGATGAATCAAACATAAAAGAATAGTCACATTGAGATTTATTTTAAAATACAAAACCAAATGAACAATACCAAGTGAAGGTTATGTGTGCAATACAGGCAGTTATCACATAATTACTAAGTATTTGGTTTTTATATCACGCGAACAATCAACTTAAAACATTAATCTCTTAACTGACAAAGAAATATTCTAAAGTAATATCCAAATAACACAATAATTTACATATGTTAATTATGTGTAAGAGGTAATACAAAATTATGGATCTGCAGGCTGACCTTGGTTTTAAAATGGAATTAGTTCAGTATGTTTACCATACAAAATGGCTGACACTCAGCTGACTTAAACTTTGTTGAGAAAAAGAAGATAAATTGTCCAAATATTATTTTATTAATAGAATAAATTACGATGAATTACGGATTTGAGTACAAAAAAAATCAACTTCTTGGAATATTTCAGATTATTTGTGAACTTTTTCAATAACTAACTATTTTTATAAACCTAGAAAATATCAATAAAAAATTATTAATTAAAATACACATAATTTTAAAACTTAAAATATATATGTGTCTGTGTATATACACAGACACATATACATACACACAGACACTGGTACTTAAAAGCTAATCTTATTTACAGAAAAATGAAATTCATAAACACAAATTGTATTTAATGGATGACAAAACAAATACAAATTTCTACAAAAACAATACACCCTTTTTTACATATTCCAAACTAAAGAAGTACTAGTAGTTTCTTAATTGTATTGGATAAGTTACATAGTAAAATATTTAGGAATGACAGAAAAATACTTAAATAATGTCATTAAGCACCAAAATATAGTCAATCCTGCAGCAAATTAATTTGAATGATAATACATGCATATTTGTATTTAAAATAATAAAAATGAAACCATATTGGTTAAATGCAAACTTTGATCTAAACATAGGCTACTTCTTAACTACTAAAAATGCAATCTTAGGTAACTTTAATAACGTAAATTAAGTCAGACTCATTAAAAATAAACTTTTTAAACCATTATTATTTCTTTTATTTTATAAAAGGAAGTAAACAAATGATGTTGTTTGATGTTTTAAACATACAATGCCAAATGTAAGACAAAGGACTTAGTATTATTTGTGCAGCATGTCACATACACTCCAAAGGCTCGTCATATTGTCATATATGAACAGCAAAGCTACTAATTATTGTGCTGATTGTGATTCAATGTATAAAAATAAACATTTCAAACCCTGTAATTTTCAACCCCTAAAAGTCCACCCCCTACCCTGTTCCGGACCTCCGATCGCCTTGAGTTAATTTTTTTCCATTTCAGTACAATATTTCCCACTTTTCATCATGTTTCGTCGTATTCTTAATTTTGATTCTATTTTACATTTTTGGAAAGTATTATCTATTGATAGAAATCTTTCCTGGGGGCCACATATTGAAAGCATAAGTGGAAAACTTGCAAGAGTAATATTCCTACTAAAAAAAACTAACCAACAGAGTGCCTCAAAATGATATAACACAGTGGTATTTACCCACCCGCCCACCCACACACGTACAGTGGTATTTACATACACCAATATATGTTCAATTTTGGAACCTAAACATCCTACACTTCCCAACGATAAACCGCAACCCAGTTGTAATCCTTTTAACAAGAAATCACCCAAAACTTGTCCTATTTATCTTGCAACCACATCATTTACCAGCATCACTACTTCAACAATGATTAAATGTGTCAAATATTTTACTGCGAAAACTTAACCAATGTTATAAAACCTAAATCAAATTGTTGCATTCTATTCATGGTTTAAGCATCAAAATTGAGTAATTCTGTTAAAATAATCAAAATAAATATATTTTATTTAGCATTGACATGAGTAATAAGTGTGTAACAATTCATATTTTCTATGAAAATATATATTAGCGACAAGGAGACAAACCTTTATATCCCATTTTGAATTTGAATGTAAAATGCAAACAATGTGCATTGACTTACATCTCTTATTACCTGTAACTTAGTTTTAAAAATATTATCAAGACTGCAAAACTAAGACAACTTTATTACATAATCCAACTTGCTTCCAAATTAACTACCAGGGGACAAGGTATCTTGTAACACAACTCATGAACCACTTTTAACTGGCAAAAAATGGTATCTACTGATCAAACATTCACTTACCAAAAGGCTTTCGATCCTGAGGGGTGATTATCTCCTGTAAGAGATAATGAAATGATTTAGTGATGGGTGGGATAAGAATATTAGCTAATGGGTTTTAAAGACCCGTTTTTTACCATCAATAATCTGCTCAGACATAACTCCAAGCTGGTTTAATCCTGATATTATTCTTGGGCTATGGTCTTTTGAAGAGCCACAGAAGCAGGGTAAAATAAATGCTATTCAAAACATTATCTATTCAACTAAGTACTTTTGGTGAACAAGCTGTGATCATGGAAATAAAGAGATGTATGATTGATCAGGTGCCGAAATTTTGTAAAATCCTAGAAGGGCCAGAGTCAACTCAAAAAAACATTGCTCCAGTTATATCTAGCAGTAAAAAACAAAATAATACATTAACAACTTACCAAAACCCACATCTGTTTAGCCCACTCATAAAATCCAAAAATTAAAAATGTGTTGAGTATCTCAAACAAAAAATAGCTCACAATGCTAACACCTTGAAAAATACCACCATGGCCTTCGTTTGGTCAAACTTACTCTATAAGAGGATTTAAACATCTTAAAAACAACTCTAAGAATAACCTTATCACTTTCCAACAAAACGCCTTCAATAAATCAATAAATCCTAGCTCATTCCAAGTTACCTGAACCTAAACATCCTACACTTCCCAACGATAAACCACTACCCAGTTGTAATCCTTTTAACAAGAAATCACCCAAAACTTGTCCTATTTATCTTGCAACCACATCATTTACCAGCATCACTACTTCAACAATCTATAACTTTGAAATCACATTCATCTTCCAACCTTATCTCCACCACTTTAATAACTTACAAGATACCTGTAAACCAAATCTGTGACTCCGCTAACATAATTTTTAACAACACAAATTCCAAAATTTCACATGTTGACGTTAAACTTCTGATTTATTCATCTTGACCTTGAACGAGATTCTCAATTTCCAAGAATGAAACTCAGGCTCTCTCCAGCCTGAGAAAGAAGCCAGTGGCACTAAAAATAGCATAAATCTGCATCCTAAAATAGTAATTGCATTCCCTACAACTGTTTTGTATTTTGTGTTATTGGACCTATATTTTCAGATGAGTTTGATGTTACCCTATACCTTCTAATACTAATTCCTTGCCTAATGACATAATGCCCTGTAACCCAACCATAAATCATATCAGACATTTACTGTAAAGTAATAATGCTAGTTATTTAAATGTTGTAAAAAAGGGCTGGTACATAACTGTTAACCCATTATCTTGATAAGTGCAATTTCTTGTTTAGTTAATGAATGGGGAGTAAAATAATTTGAAAAATGATCTAATCATGTTTTAAATTATATAAAACACTCAAAAAATAATCTAACATGTTCTATCAAAATATAGATTCGCAACAAGGTGGTGAACCTCAACTATCCAATTCCTTATCATTAATTAGTCATTAATCAATCATTAATTTTAATGTAAAATGAAAACATTAAAAAAATTATGCATTAAATTACATATGCACATAGTTCAAAACTCTAACTTGTTTTAAATATACTAAGGTAACTTTATTACATGACTTGCTCCCAAATTCACTATCAGGGGACAATTTATCTTATAATACGAGGTACAGAAAAACATTATCGGAATCGATGTCCAGAGACACACGGCGTGGTTGCCAGTGGGAATTTCGTTGTCTATCAGTTAGTACTACTCCTGGAGAAGGGATATAGGTAGCATGAGTATCGCCCAGCACTTTTCGTGTATTTGCGTGTTTAAATTGTCACGTTTTGAACATTTATTTAATGAACAGTTAAAAAACATTAAATTTGGTTTTTTACTTCAAAAGTCATCTTCTGGGACATTTAAATGCATACGGAATTCAATTCAATTCAAGCAAACGGAATTAAGGTGATGAAGAGAAGCCAATTTTACGAAAGGCACAAACATTTTCGTGAAGGTCGCATAAAAATTGAAGATGACTCTCGTAGTGGACGCCCTTAGACTGCAACCACAGATGACAACATTGAGCGAGTTCCGCAAACTGTCCATGCAAACTGAAGAATAACAATTGATAATGTTGCATATAAGGTAAATTTATCCACACAAAAATGCCATTAGGAGGAAAAAGCCTAAAAAATGAACAGAAAGCAATTGGATTTTGCTGCATGACGATACCCCTGCACATCGATTCTTGTTAGTACGTAACTACTTAGTCAAGCACCGCGTTACCACATTATCCTCCATATTCGCTTGACCTCATGCCGGCCGATTTCTTACTGTTCACACGGTAAAAACATCATTAAAAGGAAATTGATTTGCAGGTGCTAAAGCTGTCAGTAATAATGGGATAAAAGTATTGAAATACATTTTAAAAAATAAGTGTCAAAAGTGTTTTGACCGTCTGTATGATCGTAGGGACAAGTGTATTGTTGTAGGAGAAGAGTATTTTGAAGGAATATAGGTTTGTAAGATTTTATCTTTGTCCAATAAACATATTTCAACCGATTCCAGGAACTTTTTGAATATACCTAGGAATCGGAATTGCCATAGACTCATTAACCACTTTTAACAGGCAATAAATGGTATCTTGTGATCAAAAATTTATTTACTACAATGCTTTAGGTTCTGATGGGTGAGTATCTATGGTATGTTGCTGCTTTAAGCAATTTCCTTTGAAGCAGCAAATGCCATGTTTCATTTCATAAACATACTGTAATATAAAAGGTATTAGGTGATTGGAATGTATAAGAATACTGTTATATAAGTGATTTTGTTCTAGTCTACTCATAATCTATCCATTAAAAAAGTTTACCGACACCAAACAGTACTAATGAAACAACATCAAAATAATAATTAACTTGGTAATAACATGACAGATTGTTATCAACTCGTATGTTGATGTCAAGGATTCATCCTTCAACATTACTTTGACCAGTAAACAGCACAGATGTATGCAGTTAAGAAAGAACTTGTCCTCAGCAATAGAAATAGGCATTTAATAACACAACATGATAAATAACAGCGTTGTTGTCTGATGAAAGTTGTCACTGCCGCATGTTATCAAAAACTCCCGTTATTATAACAGGGTCTTAAAGAACAGCAGCTTTAGTAAGTTCAATAATGCTGCAGTTTCATAGGGAAGGAGTATAAAGCTTAACAAATAAACTAAGAAATTATAAAAACTGACAATATAAGCACAGAATATGAGTTTTCAATGTAACAAAAAAGCAATGTAAAGATAGTTTATAACAATTACTTGAGAACAGTCATTCTTTCGACAACTGTCAGCAGTTAGTCGACAACTCATATCAAAATAACAGGTTGCTGCAGTTTTTTATCAGCCAGCAGAAAATTATTATAGCACAATTGCTGGAAAACAACAATAATTTTCATCTCTACTCAGCAAGGACTAGTTTATTTAAAAAAATACCTCCTCAAAAACAAAAAACATACATCTAAAAACAGGCAGTAATTAAGTTCATATTTTGTTCAGGTTAAAAAATTAATAAAATAAATCAAGTGGCCTCTTAGCTTAATTTCATTAGATGCTAAGATGTTTAATAGTTTGAAAGCTAACTTAAAGTTTACAGTTAGAACCACATTATTTGTTCAACATAATCACACTTTGAAGTCAAAACAAGTGAAGATTCAGTCAAAGTAAATTACTATTGTTTAGCTAATATAGCTTACTTAACTAAAATGGCTGGCAGAAACTAAATCCTAACTAAGTATCAAAACAGTTTTTCACTAAAAGTGTTACCAAAGAAGTGTTCAAGAAGAAACATATTTTTCTTGAAAACTGAATTTAAATTTATTCTACGCCATATTTTAAATTCAGACATGAAAATATATTTGTTTGTATATTGTAACATATGGTTGTCAAAATTACACGTGACTCAAAATGTTACAATGAAAGCATTTTAGAATGTGTTATAAACACTAAGTTTGTGTTTAAGAAGTATTATGTTTTCTGCAACGGCAGGACTGGCTTCCACTCCTTGTTGTGGCCTATCTACTTCATGTACTATTCAAAATTAATATTAATCTCCACTGGGGAAATGTAATACCTATATAAATTGACAAGTGAAAATACTATCGTAAACAATTGTTAAGATGTGATAGTAATTGATAATAAATTGATAATTGATTTTGAGTCAGGACGTAATATAGCAATACTTTGTGGGAAATCCTGTTTTTAATTATTAATCTAAGAAAGAAAAAAAAAAACGATTAAAACTAGTTTATTAGATAAGGATCTTAACAAATTGGAGATAATACATATTTTTGTTCATAAATACAAAAAAAAATAATAATAAAAGCACTTAGGGCCATCCCTAAATTACTAATGCTAAAATCAACCTTTTCAGATACCCCCTGTGTAACAGACTCGTAATGGTAAAACTAAACCTCCTCAAAAATTACGTAACACTGTCAACAATCCCCCTCCTCTAATTTTTTTCATCCACTTTCATGCATATTTTGATTTTAAATAAATTCATTGTTAAGACTGTTCCGTTTGTTTTCTAAGGGAGGAAGAATATATTACAGTACAAACTTTAAAATCTTTTTTTTAACTCTCCGTTTGATGACTATCGCATGGTGCGATATATTGGGTCAATTATAAATGATGATATCGCACTGTGCGATATATTCGATTTTCGTAATTTACGCAAAAATGGCGCTAGCGATAATCTCGTATTTGATATTGTACTAAAGAGGAAATAATAGGGTTTCCATGGATATATTGGATTTCAACTTTTTTGACGTTTTTGAGAATATTGGGAATATAGTTTGACAGCTGATTGGCGCCAGCGCTCTGACAGTAGCGGCGGCAGTAGTACTACGCAGTTGCATTGTCGTGTTGTTGTTATTGACGATAGAGGCTAGGTTATTGTTTTATATTATTGTTTTTATTATTTTTATTTGTGGACTAGTGTTTTTTACATGAATAGTTTGATTTTTGCCTAGTTTCTTTGATAAATATCTATAAAACTGATGAAATGTTATACTAGTATAAATTTGCATACGGAACAAGTATACAGTTTTCAACTCCTGAGTGTTATATATTGTTATAAATTGTGTGTATATGATATTATTTCTATTGTAAACCAAATTTGGAACATTTTATATATTTTAGATTTTTTATTGAACAATGTTTTGATAAACTTTTGTGGCATCAAACAGAAAAAATATAAAAACATTTTCTTCAAGACTTCAATTTTCAAGCCATCAAATTTTTAAAAATTTTGGTAAGTCAAATATTATTTTATTAATTGATAGAGCATGTTTTTGCAATAAAAACAACATATAATAAGTCATATTGCAACTATTCTAAAGATATGTAAAAAATGTTTGAAATGAACTATGTAAATTGCCCAAAAACCGCTTATCATTTATAAGTGATATAGTCATCAAACGGAGGGTTAATATAGGAAGAACCGATGAAATTTTTTGAATGAATTTAAACAAATTGTTGAGGTTTAATAGTTACGTAATGCTGTGTAGAATACCCCCAGCCTCCCCGTAACGGTGCATAACGCTGCCAACAACCCCCCTACCTACCTTCAGGCGTTATATCATTTAGGGACAGCCCATTAAAACTATTATAAACAAGAAATAAATCTAGCATTCAACACAAAGGTGTAATGTATTTTTAGATTTTCAATGAAAAGTAAATTCATTACCAGTAAATTACCAAATACAAAAGGGTATCACATATTGAAATAGCATATATAGTTAATTCATGAAATATTATGTAAGGGAATATGTAGGAATATTATGATGGTTGATTTTAATAAACCAAACTTCCCACCCTCAGTCCAAAAGAACTCATGAGAGAATGAGGCATATTATTATTATCTACACTTAATATCCTAATTAAAAGAGTGGCCTCAAAATAAATATTTCACTATTCAATTCTTTGTGATGTGATTGTATCTCTATCTACAGTGTACCAGTTTACCAAGTTTACAAGGTATTCCTTTCCTTTCATTACTACTGAAATCCTAGGCCTAGAGCCCCAAATGTAACCTGTAATATCCTAATTAAAAAAACTATTTAGAAAAGGAATGTAATCAATCACAATTTACTTTATTCTTCAATGGTATGCAAAGTAACCATTATTAAACAAATAGAAGAACATATTGTCGGAACTACAATCTTCTTTTCAATAACAAAAGCTGTTTTTGGTACAATATTAATTGATAGTTAATTTCATCCTCTTTTCAATGATGGAAATCGACTAAGTTACAACAATTAATCAACATTCAGTGATACTCGGTTTGCATACATAACAAAGTGAGTTGAGTAATTCTCTCGAAGCTGGACTTGGTCTTAAACACTGTTTAACCCTTCGTACGTGGCAAGCGACATATATCGCTAATTAATTAAAGCTCCAACCACGGTAAGCGGAATATATCAGCTAATCATTGTTTAGAAGCATTTAGTTCATACTAATGCCGCTAGAGTTTGTGAGGTTATTTATTCTGTGCATTTGAACAATGGAGACGGCAGTGGGACGCATAGCAGCTAGAAGATGATTCAACGGTTATTTTGACAGACCTAATTACCTGTTGCGCGCAAATCCCATGAGGTAGCACTGCGCTCTAATCGGACATTTTTGTGCCACGTAAAGAAAACGTGATCAGTTGTTTATAGAGGTTAGTACTCTTGAGACGTGTATGTTTATTATTGTTATAAGTTCTTTGTTCAGTAATTGCGTGTTTGTAAACAGACAAAAATGAACTTTGAAGAATTAAAACTTTTTTTATATTTATATAAGCGTTACAGTGGATTTTAATAATTGTAATGTTGCGTACAAAGGGTTAAACATTGCTGCATATCATTAGTATAAGAGCTACTCTTTTTTACCAATAAATATTTTTTTTTAATTGTTTAAATAAGTTGTATCTTAACATTGATTTATATTTATTAATATTGTTCAAAAAGACACACCAATCAGACAACATAAGTATGGTTAACGCTTTTTTGATGAGTTGGTTGTTCTTTGTGCCAAAGCTTGTTTTATTCTTTCGGAATGAGCTCTCTTTCTTTCACTAGACCAAGTTGTCGTGGTGGTTTTTCCTGTCACCCTCTCACCAACTTTAAATAAAAAAATCTTTTGCCTGAATGTGATCCATTTGAAAAGTCCATTTGAACTGTAGGTTTTCTTTTATTACATGAATTCATTTTATTGTTTGTGTTTTGGCCCTACTTTGATTTTCACAACATTGTACAATTTGCTTTGTTGATATTGTAGTTTCCATTCATAGAATTATTGGCATAAGATCTAAAAGCCTACTGTTGGCCAGATTAATGACTATTATGCTGAATTACATTTGTTTCAACAGAAAAATGTTTGGGTTTTATGGAGACATTTTTAATTGTATAAATGTCTGTACAGTATAGCAAATTTTACGGATTAGCTAGGTGTGGCTGGACAACAGACTCTAACACATTGAAGGTATATCACAATTTGATATACAATAGGTATACACAAAATTGAAACTATATCATTTAACAAATTATGACAATAATTGATTAAAACAATCCATGTTTAATGTTTAAGCCTTACTTGTTACTTATCTGCACAATCTCACATTCCAGTTTTCCTTGAGAAAACAATAATTTTTCATTTAATTGGTTAGATACAAAACTCAAACCACAATATATAAACAATTTAAAAAAATAAAAATCTACTAGTTTTTTCACATATTCATTTAAAAAGTAAATATTCTAAGGACACAAAAAGTATTGGAAAAGTGTAATAAACTAAAAACTTTCAGCAAAAACATTTTCAGTAAAAAAAAATCTTTTTAGTGAATCTTTTCTCACTTTTTTGTTTTTACACACACAGCAGTGAGATTGTTTACATTTATTAGTAACAAAATGGCTCAAATATGGTTTGTTTTAATATTATCGTTTATTAACATATGTAAATATGTTTATGTACGATAGAATTCCACCAATTCTTTCTCGAAGCGCAAAAATTTTAAAAATATATGTAAAATAATTATTGCCTATTTGGATTGAAAATGAAAATGATTAACACATTCGCTGCAGCGGCAAACGGTATTGTGCAGCGGAACAAGTAACTACCTTGCCTTGTTCGGCATCAAGGCGAATGCTTACCCATTTAAACATTTTGACAAGTAAAATTGATTTATGTGCAATTCATACAACTTTTTTAGTATTTATGTATTTCAGTATTTACGATATTTAATCCCCTTCAACCCACGGATGATTCTATTCAAGTCCATTTATTTATTCATCAGAGGCGTAATAGGCAAATCTGAATCTCTCGTTACAACTTTAACTGTAAACTCACTGTCTTCAGACTCATCAGAACTCATATTCTCTTCAAACAGTACCCCTCGTGAAGGACCAGCCAAGTTATAAACATTAGAAATAATCTACAGAAAAGTAAAAGCTGCAAACATACATATTTTGCAATACGTAGACAAAAATAAAAATGCCACGCTGATACTACTGGAATGAAATATTGTTTACACTTGTCCGACCATGCAAACACGAGGTATACGCTCTCTCCCCCGATTCTAACCTAACAATGGCCAACAAAGGAACAATGCATAGTATATTAGTATACAGATCCAACTGCAGTGAATGTGTTAAATAGATTTAGAACAGGATCTTACTGTTTCATAAAAAATACGCACACAAACATTTCGCCTAGAACAAAGATGGGCTTTATAAAAATAAATTCATTCTAATGAGTGTAGATAAAATGAAATTATTTTACTGCTTTATAAGACTTAATAAGGCACGCAATTTTTGAGAAAAGAATTGCAGACAGACATCAATGTTTCATACACTATGTGTAATATTCGCTGTTTGGAATTTAAAAAAATCACAGAGAAGTGAACTAAAAAGTACAAACTGCAGAACAATTAACAAAGCAGAATATTTCAATCACAGTAGGCAAGCTGATTTCATTTTACCACCCGTGAAAGCTTATTTGTGTTTTCGATGTGTCTGAAGCTTTGCCACCAACTGTTCCAAGTCATGGATCCGTCTGTCTCGGCTGGCAAGTTGTTTGCGAAGTAACTTCAGTTCTTCTCCTTGCCTCAAGAAGGCTCGCTGCAACTGTATTTACATAATACATCAAATTCACGTAATTTAGATAGACTCAATAAATATTGTATTACATTAAAGTAGTTATATTAAGGGACATGTTAAATTAATCAGTTCAAGTAACAATGCAAAAAGTAAAATGGGTGGGGTATTACTGGGAAACTATAAAATATTTATAAATTAACCCTTTTAGGACGAGTGGGCGGTTATTCGCCCGCACTTATTTCTGAAGAAGAAAATGCGAGCGGAAAAAGACGAGCAGGCGGAAAACCGTGTAATACTCGCATAATTACGGAAATACGACGAACGAAACTAATGTTTTATACTGTAGCATATCCTGTGACCATAACTAAAGTATTTCTGAATTTATGGTCGCAGTAAAATAAAACTTGTAAAACAGTAAAATGTCTTTGTTTACAACAGCTATAAGTTGTATTTGTTACAACAGCTTACAATCTTAATATTCTAAAAAATAAATAAAACATGATATAGATTAATATTCCTATGTATAGGATTTCACATCTCACCTGCACGTACACGTACAGTGTGATGACCATCCCACCCAACCATACAGGTGCGGTGGTAATGACCCACCTGACTCTCCCTCTCACCCATACACGTAGGTGGTACTGACCAGACACAGGGTGTTATTGTGCCTCTCACTTATTCAAACACTTAGGGTGGTATAGACCCTCCCAGCCAACTGCAGACCTTGGGTGGTAATGTACCTGACACCCAATCACACACTTTGGGCGGTGATATTATAAGGTGATTAAAGTAGAATGGTATTGACCTACCTACCCACCCAAACATGTAAGGTAATATTGACCTACACACCCATCTAAACACCCCCGTTAGTATTGATCAACCCACCCACCCGAACGTTTAATTGGGTGGTATTGAAATACCAACCCAGAAAAACACGTACGGTAGTATTGACAACGGCGTGCGCTCATTTTAGTGACAGTCGAGAGCGTACGCCGTTTCTTGCTCACTGTTTACATTCCATTCCAGTCTGTTACCTTGAGGTTGTGTGCTACATGTATTGTTTATAATAAGAAAAAGGAAATAAATGATCCAGTTTTATTTGAACAGTTTGCAAAAAAGGAGTTCATCCGATTTGCTTCCCAAGACATACATGTGCAAAATAATTTTTATTTACTGTTGTATAGTGAATTTATTTTTATAGTTTTTTTACATATTATTAAAATAAATTCACAACCTATTCAATTTAATTCTTTATTCAATTTTACTGTATGTGTATGGGTGGCGGTTGGGTCAATAGCACTGTATGTGTATGGGTGGACGGGTGGGTCAATACCACTATATGCGTATTCGTACCACAGTATGTGTAAGGGTGGGTGGGCGGGTCAATACCACTGTGTGTGCAAGGGTGGGTGGGGGGTCAATACCACTGTATGTGTATGGGTGCGCAGGTGGGTCAATGCCACTGTATGTGTATGGTTACCACTATATGTGTAAGGGAGGGTGGGTGGGTCAATACACAATCATCTTGGTAAGATAACATACGGACGTTTAGCTCATAGACGTCTAGGGCAGTAGTCAACGGGAAAAAATAGCCATATAGAAACATACAATACAAAAAAAAAAAAAAAAAAAAAAAAAAAAACAATAATAGAAACATATAATAATACAGTGGATCTGACCAATAATGTGCTATGGATAACCTTATATAGTAAGTAAAAAACTTTCATTGTTTGACTTGTGTTTTAGCTCTTTTTATGTAATTTGCAATTTTGTAGTTTTTTTATATAACTAGTTCAGTTATGAAAAACTTGTTTTTTATCTTATTGTGATAAAATGTTATATTTGAATAGAAGAATATATGAGGAATAAATTAATAATAGTTCCCATTGAAAAAATATTTCTTTTTATTATAGTTAACTAGCGGTTTTAAAAATAATAAAAATAAAATAATTTTCAAAAATATATGATGATACAATATTTTCTGAAATAAATATTATCACTTTTAGACAATTTAATTATGTACATATCGGTAAGATGTTGTTTGTGTCCCTGCATAGCACATAACTTATATATTTTAAAAAGAACTACATTTTCACTGATTTGATCGTCGTCTTCTTCGGCATGCCTGCTGAAAAAGAAGGTCACTTGAAAATTGTGTACCTAAAAAATACCCAACATTTGCGTCGTCCTATAAGGGTTAAAAATTTCAAGATAGACATTTTGTCCAAATGTATTCTAGTTTCAGAAAATATAAACTTATAGAATGATATACGGACAAACAAATATTCTTTTACCTTATGACCGCATATAGTACAAAATACTGAAATTGTTATCACAGAAAGGTAAACTTTAGAGCTTCACCGTTATATATTTTCGAACACAGATTATATTGTTTCTCCACTTTATTACAAATATGATTATAATTCAAAAGTATACGTTATTAGGAAGTTTCACACAGTTCTTTTTGGTAATTTACGTCAAATTAAAAGAGTTTGAATTGAAAAAAAAGTATATAAACATTTGTATTTGCCAGAAATCAGTATATGTATTGATCAGGTGTCTAATAACACTTCTACTACTACCTATAAATCATAGTGAAAACTCTGAATATTAGGTACTATTATAAATATTATTTGAGGCAATACATAACCGGTCGCAAGAGGCCAGCCACTGGATGAAAGGTTAAACAGGGCATCAGCAAACTTACCTAAGAAGACAAGTCCACCAACACTTAGCAGTAGTAAACAAATAAAGACACACTCACATAATACAAATTTTCAGTGCCACTCGCACTTTTCTCAGGTGAGGAAGTTGTGTCGTGTTGTTTCTGTACTTGTTTGCTACTGCATGATGTTAGTGGACTTGTCTTCTTAGGTAAGTTTGCTGATACCTATCTCTCCTAATATACTAATTCCTGGCCGTGCCCTTTAACCTAATATTTTGTTGAACAGAAATAGTTAAACAATCTAAGAGCACCTAATAAAAAAGTACCATGTTATTTGTTTGATAGATGCATTTAAATGTTGGTGTTGTCAGTTGGTGATGCTCAGTGGCTTCTCTTTAAATCGGACAGACTAACTTTGAAGGCTGACCTGGTGAGGCAGATGAGTGTGGGTCTCATTCATGCACACTGAGAGGACAAATAAATCAGTATCACTCAGAGTGTGGGTCTCTTTAAATCTAACTTAGACCAACTTTGAAGGCAACAAATAGCTGACCTGGTGAGGCAGATGAGTGTGGGTCTCATTCGTGCACACTGAGAGGACAAATAAATCAGTGTCACTCAGAGTGTGGGTCTCTTTAAATCTAACTTAGACCAACTTTGAAGGCAACAAATAGCTGACCTGGTGAGGCAGATGAGTGCGGGTCTCGTTCATCACACTGAGAGGACAAATAAATTTTAAAATGTTTGACCTGACAAAGTAAATTGATTGAGTCTTTTCTTGGACATATGGTCATGGTTAAAAAATGTCTACTCTGTAAGTAGACATTTGTAAGATTATAAGGCAAGTTAACAATACAACTTTCCTTATATGTACAGTATTTCTAGTGCTTAATTTACAGACATAGTCATGAAACAATGATGAAAACAAAGAATACAAATCAAACTCACCTGATATTCAGTCCTTGGGATTTCTTCATATTCATTTTGATCCACTATTTTCAAGGTCATAATATCTTCATTAATAATATCCCCCTAAAAATTAAAAACAATGGCATATTTTTAATTGACCCTTTGGCATATTTATTTTATGTTGATACCCCTTTACTGCATAGGTTTTTTTCTGTGCTTTTCAGAAAAAATGTTTTATGTTTTGCATTAGCTATTTATAAGGTCTAAAACACACATATAACAATTTATATTTATATTTTAAGATAAGATTATGCTAAGTGTTAGAGGCATAAAATCTTCAAAATAACAAGTTTTAGTTTTAGGTTATGTCTAACATAGTTAACCTTCTAGAAAAGAAAATTTAAAAATAATAACTTATAACTCTATATACTACACTTCAATATTTATATTGTACTATCACTAAAACTATTCAAAACTATTTTCAACAGAAACAAACTGAAGTAATCTCCGTAAACTCAAACTAATAAGTGGTGAACAATAGCACTACAAGTGAAAATAAACAGCTGAGTCTGCTCTCTACTTCGCAGTTTGGTGGCTGATCATAGAATTCCAACTGTTGTTATTTGTTTGACAAAAGTATTAAGTAAACATCGAAATATGTATTCTATACTTTGGATCGTAGCTTTACAATGTTATAACATGCAATGTTGAATACTACAATATTCAACTTCAAATAACCAGAAACTAATGACATGTCCCATGATATACTCAGTATATCAAAACACATTCTCAAGCACAAATTGCATGACGTACAGAACACTCAAAATGTGTGGAAGGGATAATTAAGTGTCCATAATAAAAATAACGCCACTCTTTTAAAAAAAGAGTTCACTGATGAAATATTCGACAGCAAATTAAAGTTACAATATTGAATGTACATTTACCTGATTGTTGTAGTTTCCGAACATCTGTTGTATCTGTTGGAACTTGGTGCTTTGATTGTTAGATGTTTTCTGACTTTTCTCACTTTCTGGCAGTAACTGTAAAGATATAATGACTTAACTGGCAAAACTATATATTATTTTACTAAAATCAAATGTAAAAAATAAATAAATTAAAAGTATGGATAGTGAAAATTAGAAAATACTTGGTGCAATATATAGTGTTAAAAAGTCTCGGCCAATATAATGCATCTACGTGGTGATACATGTTTTGTTATTGTTGTCAATTTTTATTTCCATTTACTGATCACATCCTTTGATGTACTGTACAGTTAAGTAGACTTTAAATAAAGAACAATATACAGCCAATTTAAAAAAAAGCACAAAAAATATCTTCCCCTGTGAGTGGGGAGGGCATTTAGAATTTAAATTAACACTAATTAATGAAACAGAATGTAGTATATGAATATTCATATTGGGAGTATTACAGTCAAGAGGGTCCGATGTAATGTATAGTTCCTAAGAGCATTTTAAATAATATTGCTTCCTGTTAATGTTTTAAATGTGGCCAATAGAGAATTGTAAACTTTATAAGCAAATAGTGGCTGCTTCTTTAATAGAATTTTTTGTACAGAAGGTAGTTCAAGTATTTATTATTCATTGTTTTTTAAAGTGGAGGCTAACATTTGGCTTTTGAATTGTTCATAATTGTATATTAGTGCTTCCATTATGAAAGTATGTCTACAGAATTCCCAAAGGATTAAAGTTCTCACTTTGCAGTTTTTCTTAAAAAATACTGATTGATTTAATTACTGGATTAATTGTTATGCTATATGCTCCAACCCAAATAATTATTCCACAAGTTGCTATGCTGTGTAAAAAGGCATCATATATAGAATATAGCGTCTAAAGTTTTTAATGTTTTATTTTATAAAAATGTAATTATGATATATGTAATTGTTTCAATATGTACGTTCCACTTAAAATTATCATCGAAACCAGATATTTATACTATTTGGGAGCCCTGTATTCTGATAGCATAGCATACTATTGTCATGTAAACAGTCTTACCTACATTTGAGGTTAGTTTATTATTTATGAACCATTTTGTAGCCCTTTCCAATGTGTTATTCATAATTGCTTTAGCTAGGACATATTTATAGCAAGAGAGTGTCTTTGGCATAAGCAGTGGTTTCAAATATATTATGAGAAATATGATTTATGGATAAAATAAAAAAAATAATGGCCCTACCTACTAATCCTTGGGGTATTCCAATTCAAATTGTTTTACTATCACTGTAAGTTTAATTTATTCTGACACATTGTTGTCCATTAGTGAAACACCTTTTTAATTAATTTAAGTGGGTGTTATCTAATTCCAAAACTGTACAATTTTTAAACAAGATTGCATGATCTACAGTAATAAATGCTTTTTTTAAGCCTATAAAAGTGACTGTAACATTTTTATTGTTATTTAATTATTCATAAATTATACTACTAACAGTAGCTAAGGCCTTTGAATTATCCATATTTCTCCTAAAGCCTAATTTGTTTTGGTGAAATCAAATTATGTATATAACTAAAATTGGACAATCTAGTACTATATTTTTTTTTCAAAGATTTAAGACAAATTAGAAATCCGAGATATTGGTCTATAATTTGGCCATTCAGTAGTGCTACAATTCAAATAGGGATAACATTGAATGTTTTGCAGTTGCGGGCAGACACCAATACACATACATATATTTAAGATACATATAAATAGAACAAGAATCAGTTTTGGTGTTTTTGAAGTCTTTACATTTATTTACTCAGGCACTCCTCCTTTATTTTTCATTCCATTTACTATTCTAAATAATTCTAGTTGATTGGTAGGTTATAGAAGGAAGCTTCACATATTGTCTGTTTTAATATACTCATTGTCAACATTATCAGGTATTTTATTAGCCAATTTAACACCAATAACAGTAAAGTATGTTTTTAAGTTATTTTCAATTTGTTTTTTATAAATTATATAATGGTTATCTACACTCATCTTAGTTAAAGTTTTGACACTTTTCTTATTTTATCCTAATTTTGTATTATCTTTCCAGAATTGTTTCGGATTTTTCGTGTCAATTTCAATTTTCTTATTTTCATAATCATATTTAGCTCTTTCCATGATTTTATTAAAATATTTGTTATAATCTCTGTATTCCATTTAGCATTTGTTATTATTAACATCTGCTTTCCATATTAAATACCAATTTTCTTTTGTAGTATTGAAATCATTATTCCAGAAGGTATAAATACTTTCTTGTTTTCTGTGTTGGTTTCTAGTTAAAACGATTTTTGGTGGCTAGTTTTTATATATGTATTTTTCAATTATTAATTATGTTATTTCTTACTAGCAGAAAGTACCCGTGCTTCGCTACGGATTATGATTAAGGAACACTTACATTAGGACCTATGTACGGGTTGTGTATTTTCGCCGAGGAACGAAATAATTAATTGTTAGTAACTCGAGTACATCTGCCCGTTGGTTTACCAGAATTAAAATTGAGAAAATGAGTCTTGCGTATCCAGTCTCGCCACAGGGAGGCCGGCAGGTAGAGACCATATTTACAACTTATTTCAAAAAAAAAAAAATATATATATAACATTTAATTAAAAACACCGGGTAGTTTTATTTGGTAAGGCAGTCACCCTAGCCTCTGCCGAATCAATCACACCGGGTAGTTTTATTTGTTAATGCAGTCACCCTAGCCTCTGCCGAATCAATCACACCGGGTAGTTTTATTTGGTAAGGCAGTCACCCTAGCCTCTGCCGAATCAATCCCACCGGGTAGTTTTATTTGGTAAGGCAGTCACCCTAGCCTCTGCCGGAACAGTCTCACCGGGTAGTTTTATTTGGTAAGGCAGTCACCCTATCCTCTGCCGGAACAGTCCCACCAGGTAGTTTAATATATGCAAGTACTTAAATATACGAGGTACGTCCAGAAAGTAAGTTCCGTTTGGTAATAAAAATAATTTGTCTACAGATACAGAAAAAATATTTATTGCACTAAAATCTACAACTCTTAAACTACTTTTCTACATAACTGCCAAAATTGTGCAGGCATTTGTCATAGCGTGGCACAAGTTTTTCTATGCCTTCTTCATAGAAGGTTGCCGCCTGTGTCTTCAACCATTTGGAAACATTTTCTTTCAGCTCTTCGTCATCGTTGAAGTGTTGACCGCCAAAAAACACTTGGGGAGGAGAAACCCAAGTTTCATCTCCTTTGACTATCTGTGACAGAAAATCTTCACCGCCTTCATCATAACGGTTCAAAAACTGAAGTGCACTACCCATCCGTTGTGTTTTGTGTTGCTCAATAAGAATTTTCGGTACCCAACGTGAGCAAAGTTTTCGAAATTTCAGTTTTTCGGTAACAATTTCATGAATTAATGATCGTGAGATTTGGGGGAATTCCATAGCGAGAGCACTCATTGTAAACTTACGGTTTTCCTTGATCTTCTCATCAATCGTGTGAACCAGTTCTTCTGTAATCAAAGATGGACGCCCACTTCGTTCTTCATCATGCACTTCATTACGTCCTTCATTAAACTGTCGGACCCATCTTCTCACCATTGAATCACTCATCGCATTTTGTCCGTAAACCTCGCAAATTTGCCGATAAATGTCAATCGGTTTCACTTTCTTAGCATTCAGAAAACGAATCACAGATCTGATTTCACAAGCGGCGGGATTTTCGATCAACACCGACATTTTAAACAAGCACAACAAAGCGTACGAGACTGACAGCGATCTCAAAATGGCGCACGTTTCTTCTCCTTGATACAGAGCGTCTGCCGCGCATGCGCGGAACTGCGATCGCAGCGCTGCAGCGGATATAAATGGAAACGGAACTTACTTTCTGGATGTACCTCGTATTTTAGTACATTTTAGTCTGATAGATATATACGGACAGCCAAAATTGATGTTGTTGTTGTTTTCTTAAGTGCTTAGTACCTCTTTGTAAACAACATTTTTAGTCCTTTTTTCTGGCTGAAGGACAACCAGACTGTCAGATGAGCTTACTCTAGAACATGCTACGTATAACTGGCCATGGGAGAAACAGTCATTGCTCAGATCTACCCCAGCCATCTTCAAACTTTGCCCTTGTGCCTTGTTAATAGTCATGGCATAGCATAATTTTACAGGGAACTGCAGACGTTTGAATGCAAAATGGTAGTCTGAGGGAATAAGAGGAATTTGGGGAATAAAAACAGTTTCTCCTTGACCAACGCCTGTAAATATTGTCGCTTCAATAACATGTTTATGCAGAGTTTTCACCTGCAGCCTGGTACCGTTACAGAGTTTGGGAGGGTTTAGGTTGCAGAGTAGCATTATTGGAGCACCGACTTTTAGAGAAAGAACATGAGGTGGAATTCCAGGGGGGTTCAGAGTGTGGAGAAACTCCGCTGGATAGTGAACAGCGTCTTCTGTCTCAACCACTGAGTCCACAGATTCATACCTCACAACAGCAGAAGGCAATTTTTCTAACAACGAAAGGTTTATTATATTTGCAGAGTCGTTAGTTAGGGTAAGAATCGCTCTCTCTTGCAACCATGTTGGACTATTGTTCACATTGTCATTTAAGTTAGGATATATCTTGTCAAGCAGTGTCTTCATATCACTAACAGTATGACAAAGATTTTGAGGTATTGCACATTTGGACCAGACGTTAGTACAATACCACTGTACATGTATGGGTGGGTGAGTGGGTACTAAAAAGACTATTGTACATATTAAATACTACAGTGTCTTTTATAAATCCACCCATACAATGTCATACATCCCCCATACAATCCCACACACGTTAAGTGTTACTGACCCACCCACCCACCCACACACGTACAGTGGTAACTACCTTCATGATCTTCTAGCAGTTTACCATCACCTATTTGTAAAACTAATGTAGAAAATTCTTCTGCTTTCATATCTCCATTCAAATGAACTCTCATGTTAACTCTCAAAGACAGGATTTTAATTTTTGGCCATAAGAAGGATGACTTAAGGCACGCTTTCACCTCATCAGCCCGAGTTCCTCGAGGTATCACGGGCAAGGTTTGCCTGAAGTCTCCAGCCAGCAGAACTGTTACTCCGCCCATTAGACGTTTGCAGTTCCTGATGTCTTGAAGTGTCCTGTCCAGAGCCTCTATACCTCCTTTGTGGGCCATGGTACACTCGTCCCAAACAATTAATAATGTTTCTTTGAGTACCTGGCCCATATTGCTTTGTCTTGATATGTTGCAAATAGGTGTTTCTGAGTGGTTCAGGTTGAGAGGCAACTTGAAAGCTGAATGGGCCGTCTTCCCACCATCAAGCAGTGTCGCAGCAATGCCAGAGGATGCAACTGCGATGGCAATATTTTTCTCACTCCTTATTTTTGCTAACAGCAAATTGATCAAAAATGTTTTTCCGGTACCACCAGGAGCGTCCAGGAAAAAGAGTTGCCCAGATTCTGAAATAATACTGCAGGTAATTTCTTTGTAAATATTCAGTTGTTCTTCGTTCAGCTTTGGAACATTTACAGCAACCATTTCACAGAGCTGGACAACATCGAAAGAAATTTCTCTGAGGCGTTCCAGGTTGTTAGTGATGGACTCTTGCTTGCGAAGTGGTGTAGGAAGACCATAGTTTTGGAGACGGTTGCCAGACATTGAATACACCAAATCTTCGAGTAAAGCCAAACATTTGTTGTACACAATGTCCATACGCTGTTGCACATCCCCAAACTCTGTCTCCATCGACCTCTTTACGTCGTCCGCCAAACTGTCGCGGTGTTTTTCCCATAATGTGAGAGGACTACTTACTTGGCAAAACACCAACATGATGGCAAGTAGTTCGCGGATCTTGGACGGGGAGTCTGAGAGTGAAGCTTCTTCTAGTGTTCGATCCCAGTGAGTGTCGTCTTCGAGCAAACCAAGAGCTGTACATGCAGACTGAAACGTTTGGTGGACCACTCCATTTACGTTCCTAAGATATTCAAATGACGTAGGCCCTTTAACTTCGTGTAGGAGAAGGCGTAGAAAATAGCACTCAGAGTTATTAGGGTGAACAGTATATACCCTGCCTAAAACCTGATCTTTTTTCATCCCGGGATAGCCTGGTACTGATTTCCCTTGCTTTCTTCAACAAAAGGTATTCTTTTTCCATACGAAATATGACGGAACTTAGAGTAAAGGAGGGTTCTTGCAAACGCATCGGTTTTGCACAGATCGAAGAAGCCCAAAAGAGTAGTTTTTGGCGGGTTGTTTAGCCTTTCCATGACATTTTCTTCGTTAAAATAAACTCTTTGGCCGTTTTCAAGATGAACTGCAAGATGCATGACTGGGGGATGGCGATCGTGTATTGGAAAGCAGAGAATTCGCCAGACAGCTTCAGAAGTACTAATGTAGCGTCCTGTCTGGTACCTTGTCACCTCGTCAAGTTCATTTTCAACTGTAAAAGCTGCTTGATCGGACCCTTTGTTGACGTATTTGCAAATATATTTGATAGACTTGACAGAGTTGCATATCGACGTTGATATGCGCTGAAAAGGTGCGAGACAGGACAGGGTTAAAAGGTACCACCCATTGATTGTCAAGCTTTACCCCATTGATGTCAACAACAAATCCACCATCTGAAGGAGAACGCCTACGGTATTTAGGATAACCGTCTTCCCCAGTCTGTGTTTCTCTTAGTAGAGGACGGGGATACTTTTTGCTGCAAGCTCCATTAACCATACAGGGCGAATTTCTGTTGAGAGCACCACATGGGACGTGGATCATAGTTGACTTCAAAATCTCATGGAGGGCAGGGTCTAGCTCTGGGTCAGGTATCTCTGCACAAATAACTTTGTCAATCATGTCTGGTTTAATCTTTTCTTCTAGCCAAAGGAGAATGTGTACATGAGGAAGGCCTCTTTTTTGCCATTCTATGGAGAACATGTGACCATCTACATGCTCCAAATATAGACCCTTTCGTTAGTTTCATCAAATGCTTCACTTTTAAGTAGAAAACCCGCACTACCAAGTCATGTCTGTGCTGAGCCTTCTGACCTTCCTTGAGCAGTTCACATATCTCTCGCCATTTTGGGTTGCACGTAAAAGTTATAAAGAGATCTGGACGACCAAAATGGCGGACATAGGTCATGGCATCCTGAGTACGCTCATGCATGTAGCGAGGTCCTCCAGTGAAGCTTGATGGCAGTACAACCACCATCTTACCCAGCTCCGATACCTGAGCATCAACTTTTCTCATGGCATCCTTCAAGTGAATGTAGTCTTCACTCCCCAACTTTTTTTGGTTGTTTCGAATGAAGTTTAGCCGTTCTGTTTCAATTTTTGCGTACATATCAACCAAAAATTGGTTGAGGAGGTTGCGAAACAAAAGTAAATATGGTTCTTCGCCTTCTCGCTCCATTAAATTATATCCGTAGAAATCAGCTGCAGACACAGTTTTCTTAAGTGCTGTCTTGGTGTTTGGTCACGCTGAGGGATGTTGATACAATAGCCATCTTCACCACGGCAGAACATGAGAGGATACTGAAGAGAATCATACGCTCGATGTAGCTCACTGATTCTTATCAGTTTGTCTTCCCTACTGTATAGCACAATGTCTCGCTTTTCAAACACCTGGCCTACAATCAAGACAGCAACTTCGTTAGTGGTAGGAGTATTGTAACGTCCCTTGTGAGCACTCGGAGGCTTCTGGTCAGCAGTGATAACTACCTGGAAATCTTGCTGATCTTTGGGAACAGAATCAATAGCAGCTTTGAACTCTTTGATATATTTGTTATGTTCATGAAGAATTTTTTGGAGCTGGCCTACCAATGCTGGCTTGACATCTTGAAAGTACCCACAGTGAATGTCTCTTTCACGGTTATCATCACCAACAAAATATATCTGAAGGAAAGACGGCTGCTGTTGTGTTCGAGGCATCAGACTCCCTATTCTATGATAAACCTGGCCTTGCACCTTATATGTTGGGATGAAATGGTCTCCTTTTATCTCTTTTGCTCCAAACGACGTCATTTGGAAACAACCGTTGTATTTGCGAATATTATTAAGAAAATGCTCAGCCTCAGGATGGTCGTGAGAAAGAAGGCTATGTAAGGGGTCGGGATATTTTTGAAAGGGAAGCAGTTGAACTTTTCCATTACTGCAACACATTCCGGGGCTTTCGTCTTTCCATTTTAAAGCATGGCAGAAATTGCACTTTTCTCGAGGTCCAAGTTGAACTATTTTATCTGTAGAATATTCAATGTTTGGGTCATACTTGAAACCTGAGAGTTTCTTGATTGTCCATGGCAGTAACTTTACTTGTGCACGCCTCTCATTGTACTTTGACGTAGCCTCACGATTAACTTCAGGATGGTTTTTTGAGTACTTCTTTACAGACTTTCTGTTAATCTCGGGGTTGTTCTCGTTATATTTTTTAACAGCCCTTCTGTTTACTTCTGGGTGGCTCTCGGCATATTTTTGAACAGCCCTTCTGTTTACTTCTGGGTGGCTCTCGGCATATTTTTGGACAGCCCCCCTGTGCACTTCAGGGTGGCTCTCGGCATATTTTTTAACAGCCTTTCTATGCATTTCAGGGTGGCTCTCCGTATTTTTAGCAACAGACTCCCTAACCTGCTTTTTTCGGATGGAATCAGTGAATCTTTTCCTTCGTTTTCTACCTCTAGATTTTTGAGGTGTGATCACTGTTACGATTGATTCGTCCGAACTCATGTCTAAAGGAGTTTCAAGGTTTGATAGGATGGGCTGAGAAGAGCCTGGTTGGACTGCAACAGGTTCATAGACACAAAGGGAAGATGGGCCAGGTTTGGATGTAATAGGGTCGGTGGGCATAGATTCAGAAAAACCAGGTTGGGATTTTAATGTTGAGGCATAAGATTTTGAGGTATGTAGACTGTTTTGAAAATAATTTGGTACATAAGGTTGTTCACAAGGTATAAGAACGTCAAAGTGCCCTGCCATGTCATCACCAGAGAACTTAAGTCTTTTTATTTCCTGAACCTCATCCCCATAACAGGCTAAGAGTTTTCTGTCACGAAAGAGCTCGAACTTATAAGGAAAGACCTCTGCTGCAACCATGAGCTCACAAAAGGTTCCATAGAAGTAAGGCTGTGACATGTCAGCGATGTACTGACGTTTAGTTCTGTAAGGGACTTTATTTATGGTCAAGGTGTAAGGCTTAAGTCTGCGCCAGTTGTTGGACACGTGACGCACAATGTCAGCGCGCACTCGGAGTGTTAGTGAAGCTGTACAGTGGACCAGATAAGATAAAGAGGAGAAAAGGCAAGCCCCGTCCCCAGTGATCTTTATGACATGGTGAGGTACTGCCACACCATCAATATCGAATGTTTCAATAACCATTGTCGTGCAACTGTTCAGAAAAAGTATTAAGATGAATAAAGAAAAATTTAGCTTTGTCTTTTAGAAGAAGAAGATGAAGTGAAAAGGTTCAAACCCAAGCAGATGATCTAGAATTGAAGCAAGCAGTAAGTAAAAGAAGCAAATAGTTAACAGAATAAAATACCAATATAAACTCATGTAGTAAGGGAACACCCTACCCAAAGTGGAGTGGCCGGAGTAGTAACTACAGAGTTATGTCAACTGTATCAAGTTTGAACCAGGAGAACTATTAAGAATGTCAGAGTTATGACATGAAAAAAGGTAAAAAAATGATGGTATGAAAGGATGTGAGGCAATCAAATACTATGGTAGCAAATAGTGGGGCAAAAGAAAATATTTAAGAAAAAGTAGGTAGTATTCAGAAGCAATAAGCAATGGACAGAACTGAACAAACAACAAAGCAGTGTTCAGGTCAAAAGCGTGTACTGGACTGATATGAGCCGAGCCGTACTGCGGTGCGGTGCTGGTGAGGTGCGGGGAGTGGGAGGGAGGGCAGAGGTCAACTGATAAGAACCGGCCTTCTAGTGAACAGCCAAGACTGCTATTGCTAATTTACAATCAGCCGAAGAATCATAGTATCAAGTTTATTTGTGATCTGTTGTCTAGGTTTAGAAAATATACAACAATCGTCAAGTATCGAGTTTTTTGCTGTTTGGTTTGAAACGTGATTGAAATGTTTTTTTTTTTTTATAAGCACTTATGCAAAGTATAAAGAGTTATAGTGCCGAGCAGAACCAAACTTGTTGTAAAATTTTTATTACAGTTCATTTAAGACCTAAAAGAAAGCTTAGCACCAATTTTAGTTGCGATCTGCTTTGTAAGTTCAGAAAAAACGTCCCAGAATTCATCTTAGACCTAAAAGGAAGTTTAGCACCAAATTTTCTTTTAATCTAATGTTTAAGTTCAGAAAATTCGAAAATTAAACGTCGCGTTTTACGCGGTTTGGTCGAGAACCCGATTTAATTTTTTGAAACAGTTTCTCAGAGAGCACCTACAACTCTAGAGAAAGCTACATACCAATTTGCATTCGAATCCGTTCCTTAATCATAATCCGTAGCGAAGCACGGGTACTTTCTGCTAGTTCTTTATAGTGCTGAAATGACCCGAACTTTGTGAAAACTTTTTTCTAGAGTTCATCTAAGACCTAAAAGGAAGCTTGGTACCAAGTTTTGTTGCAATGTGATTTGTAGGTTCACAAAAAATACATAAATTTAAGTTGCGTTTTTCGCGGTTTGGTCACGAACCTGATTGAATTTTTTTAAACCGTTTCTTAGCGAGCACCTACTACCCTAGAGGAAGCTACGTACTAAGTTTCATACGAATCCGTTCAGTGGTTTTTGAGATTTCGTGTTTAGTCAGTCAGTGAGTGAGTGAGTGGTATTTGGCTTATATATGTATAGATGGATCAGTATGTTTATATAGGTACCACTTCCATTTTTCTTTATAGGCTATTTTTGTTAGTTTAGTCAGTCTAATTAAAGTAGATGTTACAGTTATTTTTTATATTTGTTTAAAAGTTCTATGAGAAATGTAAATATAATGTAAAGTGGTGTGACAATATTACTTTATGTACACAAGTTGTCTAATGTACATCAGTTCTACAGTATACATATATTGTATATGCATGTGCCACTTTCTTTTATGGGTCTTTTTATGCCTTGAAAGGAAGGAAAATATTGTCAGTTATCTATAGCATAAGGGAGTTTTCAGTATCATCAGTAGTATTGAATATATTTATGTTAAAATCCCCGGATAAAAAATGGTTCTTGACTTTCTCCATATGAGTTTGATGAAAGCTTTATAGTTTTTATAAAGCTATGAAAGCTTTATAGATGAACACTTTGATGAAAGTTTGGGTAAAGTTTTATAATAAACTTCCCCAACAAATTAAATATATTGGTGATTTAAAAAAGTTTAAATCTGAATTAAAAAGCTTGTTACTAGACAAAACTTATTAAAAATAGAAGATTATTTAAATAATAGTTAGCAGATTTAGTAGATTTTTATAACTAACATATAGACAACTTTTTTTTGTTCTGAAAATTTTTTGACGAATTTAAAATGTATTAATACTTGATTTGAATACATTTCATGTATTAAGTTTCATTTTAGTTTTAAGCCCTGACAATTTCACCTGTTTTCACCAGCAATTCTGGTTGTAAAAATAAAATGTTATGTGAAAATAAAGAATTTGACTATTGACTGTTGAGCTATACAGTAATTAATCAGTTGTTTTTTGCTAAAACACTTAATTACTGTTAGCAATTTGGCACTTATATATGGCACTTATATGATTTTTTTGTTCCAAATCCTCTATTGTTACTGTATATATTTATGAAAATGCAGTGTTGATAAAACACGTTTCATAACAAATGATATTTCAAATTAACACATACGCTGCAGCTGGGTCAGTAAAAAAACAATTCCAGCCTTAGGTGCTCACGGTGTTAGGTGCAAAACTCAGCTGGGTCAGTGTAGTCACATACTATGCACTGTTCCTTTGTTGGTCCGTGTGAGGTTAGAATTGGGGGAGAGAGTGTGTATCTCGTGTTAGCATGGTCAGACGAGTTTAGTATCGACGTAGTGTTTTCATTTTTGTCTATAAATTGCACAAAGTGTATATGCAGCTTTTACTCTTCTGTACACATTTAGGGTGTTTCTAATGTTTATAACAAGGCTAGACCCTCACGAGAGGTTCTTTTTGAAGAGATATAAGTTCTGGTGAGTTTGAAGACAGTAAGTTTACAGTTCGAAGTCGTAATGGGAGATTAACACGTTCAGTGCGGGTGGACCGTATACGATCCACCGCCAGCCGGGCGCTGGTGGCGCGTGGACCGGGCCCATACCACTCTACACTGCTGTTGCTATGCAGTCAGTGTGAGCTCAGCTCTTGCGCGAGGTAGACCTTACGTCGGCCGCTATACGAATGTAAACCGTTCTATATTTTTGCGTTTTCCGTTTTTATCTATCGTTTTTTCGAGCAGAGTTTTACAATTGATGTAATTTAGTGATTTCTTCATGTAAATAAGTTTGTTATTTATGTAAATAAGTAACATTTACTTGCGCGAGGTAGACCTTACATCGGCCGCTAAACCAATGTTAACCGTTCTATATTTTTGCGTTTTCCGTTTTTATCTATCGTTTTTTTGAGCGGAGTTTTACAATTGATGTAATTTAGTGATTTCTTCATGTAAATAAGTTTGTTATTTATGTAAATAAGTGTGTTTAGTGTATATTATTGTAGTATTTAGTGTAATTTTTATTGTTGAAACATGGCTGACAACACTGTTGATGACCTTGACTTGAGTGACGACATTATTACAAGTGAAGATTCCAACACCGAAAGTGACGAAAGTGATGATGATGATGATGATGCAGTTTTGAACCCTATTTGGTGTAACAACACTGCTGGACTCAAAAAATTAACTTTTTGAAGGACAATAAGCTATTCATTGTTCACAAATTAAGCTATTTGTGGCCATACCTGGTGATGGCTCACCTATTAATTGGTCTTCCAGCATCCCAAGGGGCTGATGGACCGTATCCAGACCACAACTTATGACAACTTTTTCCCATGCTACAACCAACTTCGTTTTGCTGTTTTTGGGCTGTCTATACCTTATGAAAAGTAAAATTAAATTTTATAGAACTTAGTTTCCCGGGTCGGTTAGAATGTTTTTACTATAGCAGTGAACGTGTTAAGATTTGTCTATTACGGCTTCTGATGAATAAATAAATGGACTGGAGTGGAAAGATCCGGTGGTTTGAAAGGGATTAAATATTGTAAATACCAAAATATGAACTAAAAATATTTACCTTAGAAGACAAGTTCACTAACACCAGAGTAGTAGTAATATACACAAAATAAACACATAATCACACAAATTTTAAATGCCACTTAGAAGAAAGTGCCGGTGGCATTGAAAATTGGTGTGATTATGTGTTTATTTTGTGTATGTTACTACAACTCTGGTGTTAGTGAACTTATCTTCTAAGGTAAGTTTGATGATGTCCTATCTCTCCAACAAACAAATCCCTGGCCTAGTGCCCTTTAACCTAACCTAGAACTAAAAATATTGTATGAATTGCACATAAATGATGCCAAACAAAGCAGCTTCGCACCGTATAATGCGTGACACCATGCGCCGCCGCAGTTTGAATGTCCCATGTACATTTAAAGTTAGGTACCCATAATAACACTTATATTAAAACTAAATTACACAACTGGGAAAACTAAAACAATGCTATCACAAAAACTCAATGGTTATTAATACGCAAATGAAACCTAATAAGAGGCTGAGAATGCAACTAAAATTTATGAGAAGAGTAGGTAATGTTCATTTTTTTTAGAAGTTAATTTTCTTAAAACAATTCGACGTGTTTCTGTTGTTTATATTGATTGAAAATTTTTAGAACTATTTAGGTTTAGTATTCCTCAATATTCACTCATTTTTCAAAGTAGAAAATGTTATAGTCTTATTTCTCCAATTGATCGGTTCGGTCATCTGTTAATTGAAATAAATTTGAGAAAAAGATCAGAGCAGGTTCCCCTGAAGAAATTCCAAAACATTCTGAAGGAATTACACCTCATGTTATATTTCAGCTATGAGTTGAAAACTGTTGAAGCGTGTTAGTGTTTTTTTTTTTTTTTTTTTTTTTGTATTGTCATTTTAGTAAAGTTTTATTAGTATCTTTTATTTAACACCATTTCAGATTTTAAATTAATACTGGACTGTTGTACATGTTATATTATGGCTCTTTGCTTTTTTATCTGTTCAAGCACTGTAGATTGCAGAGACTGTAGCCTGTTTATTTACACTCAAGATGGACTAATATTCATAATCATCTCACAACTCTGGAACATTCTCTATTAACTACAAAATAAACAACAAACGAGAACCTTTAATCCTGGTTCGATGCTTCAAAGCAGAATATAATTTTGAATATCTGAACATGAATGCATGCATTTTTATTACCTGTAGTTATTAACTATTGTTACATGTATTTAATACTATTATTCATAATGTAATGTATAAATTGTGTTATTAACATCACCACACAACACTCAATCCTGTAGCAGTGCATGATTGCAAAAGGGCCTTATAATAGATGTTTTCAAGTTTCTTAATGAAATAATCATTACAAGAAATTCAAATCTTGCACCACAAATGTGAGGGGTGGCACATTTTTGGATACAAGCCTAAGACCGTTCACTGCTATTAGACCATAAGCCAGCAATAATAAGTGAGTGATACATAAATGAATTAAAATACAAGGGCTTAACTACTTGATATTTCAAGGACTATCTTGGTTTAGGTCAGAAGCTAAAATCCAACCTGGAGGCGATCAGTTTATCATACTGTTCCAGAAGAAAGACTATTGGCAGGACTGTCTTGTATTATATTAAATATTAACTGATTGGGGTTTCTGATCATCTTCCTTAACCCGTATATGACTAGTTGACAGCCACAAACCCCACTATCCCTATCCCACTTTTGCCCTTAAAATTGGTCCTACATAAGGACTTCAAGTTCCCTGGCCATTGGAAAATAATGTCACATCTTGAAAATGGAGAGATAAAGGAAACTGTGATTTCTTCGTGACAGCCAGGTTGGAGGCCTTAGTTAGAAGACAGACGTTGCTACCACACGATCTGGCGGATGTTGGGAGTAGTAAAAAAGGAGCCACGACATGTGGTTACATGATTCATGTCAATACTCACCAAATCAAGCTAAGTGGCCATACCAAAGATTATAAAGTGTGATAAAATTGGTACACAATAAAAATGCCAGCGAATCCTTTCAGAGAGAATTAGGATTCCCCTTAATAACTGATTATAATCAGAAAATTATTTGGCTGCAATTTAGTTTATAATTGACTTACATCAAGTGGCCTGTAGTCTGGTACAGTCTGTGTAGAGAGAAAGGCAAACTTCATACGATAGTTGTTGTCTGCTGTAGCTGACCTAGCCAGTTCGCCTTTAAATGCCTTGGGCTTGTGTGTGCAAACTGTTACGCCTACAACAAAAAATTGACTATATAAACAAAACCATTAAACAGAATCACAAAGGATACTTAATCCTAACCTTGGCAATTAAAAAATCCTTCACTGGTAAGCTTTTTTCGTATAATTTCATCAAATAGTAAATAATTTGTTATCAACACTAATAGTCAATAAACCTTCTTACATATCACTTAGTTCACAAATAAATACAGTTTCAACAAACACACATACAAATATACTCATAAATTTATTTTGTAAATAAATATATATATTGTAAAAATAAATAAAAATTTCATATATTTATATTGTGTCAAAATATAGAAATATTTCCTGATAAATAAAATAATAGTAAGTAAAAAAATGAAGGGAACTAATATCAGCAAAGTAATTTCTGTATATAGTGTTCATAAAAAACCCTTCAAGACTTCCGGATATGCTTACGTACACGAAAATTAAGAAAAAAGTTCCCTTAAAAATATGTCCTAAATCTGTCTGAATGTGTTTTTTTACATAATATATCATATATTCATGACCGCTGAAAATGTTATCTTCAAACCTGGTACATGTATGAGGAATAATAAGACCTATTCAGTATAGAGTATTAAGCTCCTACTTTGTACTTTTTCAAAATGGCTACTACTTTTATTTGTCAAAGCTTAATATAGGCTACCAAAAAGTATATTAAAAAAAAACTACAAGCTATACAAAAATTGCAAAATTTGATATCCTGAAAGATTGTGCAAAGGCTGTTACGATCAAATCATTAAAAACTGATAATTTGTAATTTTGTATAATACAGTAGAATATGATTACTTACATGAAAACTAAGAAAAAGTTCATATAAACAAGTGGATAAAATTGTCACAACATTAGCATGTACTGTATTACAAACATTACAACATCAATTATTAATAATACAATCTGAACAATCTTTGTACCATCTTTTAGGAAATAAAAGTTTTCAATTTTTTTTCATCTTGAAGTTTTTTTTAAAGATTTATACTTTTAAAGATATTAGTATATTGGCGAGATAGGACATCAGCAAACTTAACTTAGAAGACAAGTTCACTAACACCAGAGTAGTAGTAACATACACAAAAGAATCACACAATCACACGAATTTTCAGGGCCACTGGCACTTTCTTCAGGTGAGTAGAAAGAGAGAGAAACTGACATGGATTCCACTATTGCTGGGTAGGTGGCAGTAGTAGGGGCACTGACAATTCATGTGATTATGTGATTCTTTTGTGTATCTTACTATTACTCTGGTGTTAGTGAACTTGTCTTCTAAGGTAAGTTTGCTGATGTCCTATCTCTCCAATATACTAATTCCTGGCCTAGTACTCTTTAACCTAACCTACTTTTTAAGATATTAACAGGGCCGTGGCCTAGGGTGGCAAATATCCGGGGGCGGCAAATTTCCATGTAACATTGATATAAAAATATATTTATAAATGTAAAATGTCAATAGAAAAACCCGAAAATATAAACATCAATACTATGATAAGCTGCAAAACACCATAGAAATCACTCGCTACTGGGGTTATCATAAATATATATTTCATTTATTAAACCTAATGCAGTGTCGGCGTGTGGTATATCAACCATACTATAGTATTTGTATTATCAAACTGGGAGTGCGGCTAAACGCTATTTAGCTACCTGGAGTCCAGCCTCACTCCCAGTTTGATAATACTTGTATACCAGTGTCAGACGTCCCGGTCCCACGGTTCTCAATCTGAGATCACTGGTTGGTTGGCGGCTGGGCATGTGTATGGTCAATCATTGATTTAAAAGCAAGAAGTACTGCTTTCAATAGGATATATTCAAGACCTTTGGCACAACTTGATGACGAAACCATTTACTGGCACAATATTTTAACCCGAGTAGCTGCCATTTGGTCTCTTACTTCAAAAGGTCTGACTCTCAGGGGGGGACAATAGTATAATAGGTTCTCAAAGGAATGGAAACTATTTGATGGTTTTGGAATTAATCGCTGAATTTTAACCTTTCTTGGCAAAACATATTTCAAGGCATGGACATCCTGGCTCCGGTCACACAAATTACTTATCATCTATTATATGTGATGAAATGGCTGTGTGAGTGAAGAATAAAATATGTGAGGAGTTAAAACAAGCATTTTAGCATTGTAGTTGACTCTACGCCTGATGTATCTCACATTGACCAGCTAACACTTATTTTCAGATATGTTCTACCTGATGGTTCACCAAGTGAACGATTTTTCACATTTATCCCCTCCGTTGGATACAAAGCAGAACAAATGTTCAATGCTGTACTAACAGAATTGAATAGTTTTAATATCAATATCAGTGATGCCTCAATGCCTCGAATATGGCTGGACTCTATAATGGCTTGCAAGCTAAGATAAAGGAGCTTGCCATTTGGCAATGTTTATACAATGTACAGCTCATTCACTAAATTTAGTTGGGACATCAGCGGCAGTCTTGTAGTGAAGCTTGTAATTTTTTTATGACTCTTCAAGAGCTATATATATTTTTTTTACAAGCTCGAGAAAAATATGGGAACATTTGATAGTCGAGACCGATAAAGGAAAAACACTAAAAAAGCTAAAGTCACCTCACGATGTGAAGCCGTAGGAATTCTTAAAAAGTTGAACAGATTTTAGACAGCCTTTAGGCTGTTTGACAGGTTTGCTTCTGGAGCACAATTTTATACCACCTTAATAAAGTATCTAAAAAAATACAGTCTCAGACAATAAATGTTTTAACTGTTACAGAGCTGTATGAGTCTGTAGCAGAATATTTCTCTTCTTAAAGAAATGATTTTGATTATTATGAATCACTTGCTCTTAAAATTGTTAAAAACAAAAGTTACAAAAAAGACTGTAAAAGAATTCTCAAAAGAAACAAAAAATACGATGACGGAGGAACTGAAGATCTTGAACTTGATGGCAGAGAATATTTTTAAATCAATACTTTTTAGTTATAATTGATCAGTTTATAGTTGAATTTAAAAGAAGTCATTCAATGAGTACCAAGATAAATTTAATTTCTTGACACAAATTGTAAAATATCCAGGAGAAGTAGAAGAAAGTATTTTGAGATCGAAAGCTCAAAATCTCATAGAAAATTACCGAAATGATCTTCGAGATGACTTCATCAATGAGTACTGCCATTTTCAAGCATACTGTGCAGTATCTGGTGAGAAGTTTGAAGATACCTCGTTGATAGGCATTTCAACTTACCTCAGGTACCATTCTCTTCAAGATGTCTACCTGAATATGGACATAGTGTTACGAATTTGTCTTTCGATTCCAGCTAAAAACTGCTCTGGTGAAAGAAGTTTTTCTTGCTTAAAGAGAGTGAAAAACTATTTGAGATCAATCATCAACAGTTTCTAGTTGACCGAAACTATTACTCCGTCTCCGAATTTCTGCAGGACGAGGTCGTTATATTTTAGATACACTGAAAAATAATTTATTAAGTATTTTATTGTGTATAAATTATCTTGATTATTTGGTTATTTAACCTCTTTATTTTGTTATTTCTTCTTTTTTAATTTTTAAGGTTAGTAGTTTTGTAACAAATGACGAGTCACCAGTTAGTAGCAGATTATCTGTTTAACACTAATGTAATTTTCTGTGACAATAAACCATTTCATTTCATTAATGAAGATAAATTTAACTCTTTGTCTATTTTGTGTATAGAATCTGAAATTGCTGCAAAGATAGATTACAGCATAGTGATAGGAGACTTTGCTCAGAAGAAGGCTCGGAGGAAAGTATTTTGGATGGGGACTCAAGAAATAAAGGACTTATTTCCTATTACTATTCATTAGATACTAGATGTCTTGTAAAAAAAAATAATTGTTAAAAAAACAACTACAAAAAAATTGTTATCGTTTGTTATACATTTTTAATGAATCCTTTTTATAAGAAGTATAGTATAACTCAGCTATGCCGGTGACAAGCCCGGGACCTATCCAGAATGGATAGGGATGAGGAGTCGGAGGAGTAACAACCTCGTTAAAAAACCAGGGTCCATCTGGCCCGGATGGTAGCACCCTGTAAGGGCCCCCGCCAGGGTCACGGATGAAAACAGGTCAATGACTTTGCTAGCGGAAGAGGATAAGTACTCCCAACGGTAGGAAAGGCAGAGGAACCAAAACCCCACTGCCTTGTGGAGGGTGGAGGACCCAAAGGCTAAGGGAGAAAACCCCTACAGAAAAATCCGGCAGCCAAGGCCGTAGGTGGCAGCCCCACCAGCAGGCTCGGAAGAGGTGGGCTAATAACCTGCTTTTTCTTAAACAGATTATTATTGAAACTGAAACAAATGGAGAAAACCGGACGGATCAACGGGAACAGACTTTTGGCATGAAAATAAGGACAAGAATTGGTTGTTGGAATGTACGAACGATGAGCGATAGTGGAGTTTTGAAGACAATAGAAAATGAACTCAAAAGCTATAAAATTGATATACTAGGAATTAGTGAAACAAGATGGAATGGTTTTGGTGAAATCCAGACACAGGATAGAAACTTTCTAATATATTCAGGACAAGAAGATGAAGCCGCACCAAGACAAGCAGGAGTGGGAATTCTGATGACATCAAAGGCTAGGTCAGCACTTACTGAATGGAACCCAATATCAGAAAGACTAATTATGGCACGTTTTAGAACAAAAGTAAGGCATGTCTCAATTATACAGTGTTATGCACCAACTGAAGGAGCGTCTGAAGATGAAAAGACAGCTTTCTATGAATTATTGGAAAACACTAGCAGGAAGGTGAAGAGACAAGATATAGTTATAGTTATGGGTGATTTGAACGCAAAAATAGGAAACGACAATAAGGGAATTGAAAATATAATTGGACGGCATGGATTAGGAGAAATGAATGAAAATGGAAACAGGCTGGTAGATTTTTGTGGAGACAAAGGGTTGGTTATTGGGGGCACTTTATTCCCTCATAAAAAGTGTCATAAGGTAACATGGACTTCCCCAAACGGAGTTATAGAAAATCAAATTGATCACATTCTTATCAGCAGGCAGTGGAGAAAATCTCTCCTAGATGTGAGAGCCAGAAGAGGAGCAGATTGTGGAAGTGATCATCACCTTGTAACTGCAGATGTCAGGCTAAAGGTGGCGTCGCAAAAAGTTCAATTTGGAAAAACGCAAAAGCGACTGGACTCAGACAGATTAAGAACAAAAGTAACTGCAAGGGAATTCGGTATTAAACTGCAGAACAGTTATGCAGCTCTGAAAGATTCTGAGAGTGTTGAAGAAAAGTGGGGCATGATAAAGAAGGTGATAATAGAATCAAGTGAAACAGTAATAGGATATCGGAAAAAGAAGAAAAAGCCGTGGATATCAGATGACACTATGAGGAAAATAGAAGAAAGGAAACAGCAAAAGGAGAGAATAAATAAAGCAGAGAGTGATGAGGAAAAGAGAGAAGCTTTAAATGTCTATAATGCAAAACACAGAGAGGTAAGGAGGAGCTTCAGGAAAGATAAACGAAAATGGGTTGAAGACCTGGCAAAAGAGGCACAAGAGGCAGCTGAACAAAACAACAGCAAAGAACTTTACAAAATAACAAAAACGCTAGCAAACAAAAAGTTTACTGCAAGGAAACCCATTAAGAACAAAAATGGAGAACTAGTAGTAATGGAAGCTGAACAAATGAAGGTATGGAAAGAGTTCTTTGAAGAATTGCTGAACAGAGAAGTTGAAGGGGGCACTGAACAAGCGGATGTCGGAATTGGTGAGGAGGACTTGGAGCAACAACCTCTGGAAGACCCAAGAATAAATGTGACAATACCAACAAGAGCAGAAATAGTAATAGCCCTTAAGGAAATGAAAAATGGGAAAGCCCCAGGAGTGGACAACATTACCCCGGAAATGTTGAAAGCTGATGTGGAAGTAACTGCAACCATATTTCAGGATCTGTTAAAAGATGTGTGGGAGAAGGAAGAAATACCAGAAGATTGGAAAAATGGTCTGCTTATAAAGATCCCAAAGAAAGGGGACACATCACTCTGTACTAATTGGAGAGGGATTACATTGCTTTCAGTGCCAAGTAAAATACTAACAAGAATAATTCTCAACAGAATCAAAGAAGTAGTGGACACCAAATTAAGGAGAGAGCAAGCGGGTTTTAGAAGGGACTATTCATGTATAGATATGATTAATACCTTAAGGATAGTAATTGAACAAAGTTCCGAATATCAAACACCATTATACCTGTCCTTTGTTGACTTTGAAAAAGCTTTCGATTCTATTAGCAGGCAATCGATATGGAAAGCTTTAAAATATTTTGGAGTCCCAAAGAAAATAATCAATCTCATCCAACTTATTTATGAAGATTACAAATGCCAGATAGTACATGAGGGAAAACTGTCAGATTCATTCAGTATAAAGACTGGGGTTAGGCAGGGTTGTTTGTTGTCGCCAATCATCTTCCTAATGGTTTTGGATGGAGTGATGAGGAAAATAGCAAGAAGGCCCAGAGGACTGCGGTGGGGACTCACTGATAGACTCGAAGACATAGATTTCGCCGATGACTTGTGCATTATTGCTCATAGAAGAATAGATATGGAAGATAAGCTCAGAGATCTTGACAGAGAAGGGAAAAAAGTTGGTTTAAAAATTAATTTGGAAAAAACTAAAGAAATGAGAATAAATGAAAGGGACAACCAACAACTGGAGCTGAATGGCAAGGTCATTGAGAGAGTGGAAGAGTTTGTCTATCTTGGAAGTATAGTATCTACGTCAGGGGGGACAGAAAAAGATGTGGCACAGAGGATCAGAAAAGCCAAGGGAGTTTTTGCCCAACTAGCACCAATTTGGCGATCAAACCAACTAAGAAGAAGCACTAAACTCAGAATCTTTGGAACAAATGTAACTTCTGTACTTCTTTATGGTTGTCAAACTTGGAAAGTTACAAAAACAATAACAGCCAAACTCCAGGTTTTCATAAACCGGTGCCTGAGAAGAATTTTAGGTGTCCGATGGCCTGACATGATCACTAACGAAGAATTATGGAGGAGGGCGCAAACATCCCCTGTTGCTGATATAGTTAAAAAAAGAAAATATGGGTGGATAGGACACACTTTAAGGAAAGAGAATAACAACATCAGCCGCCAAGCTCTGGATTGGAACCCACAGGGAAGCAGGAAGAGGGGCAGGCCAAGGATGACATGGAGGAGATCGGTTGAGAAGGAGCTAAAAGAAGAAGGCAAGAGCTGGGGAGAGGCAAAGCGGATGGCCCAGAATCGAGTTCGGTGGAGATCATTTGTTGCGGCCCTACGTCCCCCTCGGGATTAAAGGAAATAAGTCAAGTAAGTCAGTGAGTATTTTAGGATAATATAGACAATAAATCATATTATGTACCTATTTCAAATAATTCAAATGTTGTAATAGTAAAATAAGTAAATTGTTCCTATGGAAGTTCGATAAAAGGGAAAATATAAACTTTACCGCTAATAGGTCTACAATAAAAATTGCGATATAAGTGTAAAGAAAATAATTCAAAAATAGTAGTTCTAGATAAATTTTTTAAATAAACTTATATTTTTGCTTGATAATAGATTCAAATACAGTTCCTATTCTACGTGTCTCATATTACCAAAATTGTACGTAGGAGACAGACGTAATGAGTTGTTGGGGGGGGGGGGGCAGCGGAACCCGGCCGGCCTAAGGGTGTCATGAAGCTAAATGCGGCCCTGTATCGCTTTGACAAATAAAAATAGCCGCAATTTTGAAATGGTACAAAGTAAGACCTTGTTACTCTAAACTGATTTAGATCTTATTATAACTCACACGTGTACAGAGTTTGAAGGTAATATCTTGAGGGGCTATTAAGATAAATTATGTAAAAAACACATTCAGACAGACAGAAGAAAAACTAAGGGTTTTAGAACATATGTTTATAGAAACTTTATTCTGAGTTTTCATGTCAGTAATTATATCCCTAAGTTTTGAAGGGTTTTTCATTAACACCCTGTATAAGAAAAAAAAACATAATAGCCAAAAGATAGCTTTTGTAAATATATAGTTTTATGTCTTATATGTTACATAAGGAGTTTATTGAAAAAGTGCAAACATGCAAAAATATGTTTCTAAGAGAACAGACCGTTTAGTAATTTGTTATAAAATAAAAATATAATACCATTTTATTCATCACAAAATGTATAAATATAAATGAGATCAATAATCTTTTATTTACACTCATATACTTTATCATATTCATAATAAATATGGATCAGTGAACAACATTTGGCAACAGTTAAACAATAGAAGGGAAGAAGACCTTGGAATGATCAGCCAATCACGTGCACATGACCAATTTCAACCAGACAATATATTACTCCCACTCGCCTCAACAATCTCTGTGGTATATATTTTGGGTATTTATGCAGTTTCTAGACGCCTCACCAATCTTGACTGTATTATCAACAGTGGGTAGAATGAGGTCTATATTTTATGAGAAAACACTATTTATTCTGCGGAAATAACATTTTATAAAACAAACAAAAATTAAAAAATGATAAATTCTTGAGAAAATCTTATTTTTCGATTCATCTCCATTATTTTTTTTTTTTTATGAATTATTTATCTGTTTATTAATTAGATGTATGTTTTCATGCTGAACATGAATTTGAAAACTACTTTGGTCTACGACTATTATTTCTCGAAATATTGTGGAAAAACTACGATTGCGGCAAATCACCTATGGTGGCCATATGCACAATGTTATTAGGAGCTATGGCTAGCCACAAAAAACAAATTCAAATATATTCCTGCCAGAGGCCAGGCACCTAAATTTAATGCAAATGTTTAACTTTTGTTGAGTAAATAGACGATTTGGATAGTTTAGTTTATGTTTGTTCAGTAAGCAAATAGTGTATTTTTGGACCGAAAAATTAATTTTATTGGAAAACCAATTATATATTCGTGTTCAGTATTAAAAAACAAGTAAATAAAAAATTTTGTTTAAATACCTATTTTTAAAAAAGTTGGTTTTTCCACTATCACATAAGAAAATAGTTTTTTGAGTTTTCAGTAAAAAACGAGTTTTCCGCGGCTAAAGGCAACTTTCTCAAGAAATATAAACTAATATTTCAGCACTTTTTCAACAAGAAATTGTATTTTCAGAAGCATCTAGAAAGTGTATAATTACCATAGATTGGATTGCTATTGCAAACTATAAAAAATTTATATCTCAGTGAGCATGCTGTCAACTGAAAAAAGAACAGAAAGTATCCACTGTCAACAGCAAACTGTCGACTTCCAGGATTAGAGTTAATACACACTGATGATTGAACAAAACTGCCAGTATCTCAATAAGTGGAAAACCTCTACCCGTATTAAGTAATGTTCTTCCTCAAAGAGATGGATGGTAAATACTAATACTATGTTAGTAATCTTTTATCAGCTACTATCCCACATTAGAGCAGTTTACTGGAAATGAGATTTGGAAACATGCTTATTAAGTGAACTAACAAATGAATAGTAACAAATAAATCAGCTGAAAATTTAACCAGCTATTCAGTAAAAAAAATTGACAAAGGATTACCTTAACATATGGTTCCAACTGAACATGTTGTAACATTTAAGACAACAAATCCCTCTCCAATGTAATACCACTCAAAATTACAGAAGCCCACTAGATTTTTTTCTATAGTGAGTAGGTGGCTACATCTGCTCAATTCTAAGTTGTCTTAAGCTGTAGTGGGCACTTAAGAATTCAACTGGTCAGTGCCATTGTAACAAGAGGATTGGTGGGGTCTTGGGGCGAGTGGGAGTAAAGAAAAATAAATGGTAAAAGCTATCTGACCAGTTGTATTGACTTAAATAAACATTAAATTTAACATTTAGCACTTTGAATTTTACCCCTAAAACCGGTAGCCATTTGAAGAATGCTGATCACTTTTGGTGCTTTTTGAAAAATCATAAATTAAAACACCTTTAAGGTATAACTATTATAAGTGCATGTCCGGATTCCTCCTTTACTGTTCTTTTTATTAGTATACAATAAAAATTGCTACATTTTTTTAATTTTTAAAATAAGACTTTTTTAACAGTAGTTTATTGAAAAGAAAAAAAAGCCAAGGCTAACTGAACAAACTATATGCTTTTTAATATGATATACTGCTCTATTTTTATAATCTAACATTAATAAATAATATTTTAATGTCGACACGTAACCGTAATTGTCCACACACGTGAAATGGAGCCAGTGCACTCACATAATCTAAGTTGTGGAACGTGCAGAACAAGAATACAATGTACACACACGTTCAAGCAGTGAAACATCATTAACACCTGAACATATCATTAACACGTCAATTCCACTGTACGTGTATGGGCGAGCGGGTGGGTCAATACCACTGTGTATGTGTACGAGGGGGTACCCAAAAGAAACCGGAATTGCGCTGTTGTGGGCGGAGCTTACGTAGTACGCGCGTCGGCCGCTAGGCACGAGTAGTGCATATCTCTGCCAGCTCAGTACCGCCTTCGGCGTTGTCAGGGAAGGTTGCTATTCTCAGTTGTGATTGTTTATGTTGATCGTGTTTTGCAGTCTCGTCGTTTTTTCAGTATGGCGAATGTGAGTGAACAACGTGCGGCCGTGAAATTTTGTTTTTTGCTGGGGAAAAGTGCAGCGGAAGCTGTTTTAATGATTAAAACTGCTTATAAAGAAGATGCACTATCAAAAGCTCAAGTTTATGAATGGTTTTCGCGATTTAAAAATGGCGACATGTCGATTGGCGACAAACCTCGGTCTGGGCGTCCGTCAACTTCAACAACAGATGAAAATGTTTTGAAAATTCAACAACTTGTGCTTGAAGACCGTCGTCGGACCATAGAAGATCTATCACAGTTGTCTGGAATTAGTTGGAGCTGTGTTCAGCGAATTTTGACCGAAAATTTGGGGATGAAAAGAGTTGCAGCCAAATTTGTGCCTCGGATTTTGACTGACCCCTAAAATGAGCGTCGTTTGGAAACATGCCGCGCCATGAAAGAACAACTTGAAAATGACCCGGATTTTTTTCCAAGATCATTACTGGAGACGAATCATGGTGTTACGGTTACGACCCAGAAACCAAACAGCAATCCAGCCAGTGAAAGACGTCTTTGTCACCTCGCCCAAAAAAAGCACGACAAGTAAAATCAAATGTCAAGACGATGGTAATTTGTTTTTTCGATGTGAAAGGGATCGTGCATTTCGAATTTGTGCCTCCAGGTCAGACTGTTAATCAAATGTTTTATATGGAGGTATTGAGAAGACTGCGAAACAGTTTGTGGCGAAAAAGACCCGAGTTGTGGCAGACGGGTGATTGGTTCTTTCACCATGACAACGTGCCTGCACACACGTCTCTCTTAGTGCGTCAGGTTTTGACGAAAAATCGCATGACAACGTTGCCCCACCCACCTTATTCACTGGATCTGGCACCAAGTGACTTTTTCTTGTTTCCACGAATGAAGAGGGGCATTAAAGGGTTACGTTTTCATGATGTAGCAGAGGTCAAGGAAAAAACGACGGAACAGCTGGCAGCCATCACAGAAGACGAGTTTAAAAAGTGTTTCCAGCAGTGGAATCATCGATTGGACAAATGTATTCAGTGTAATGGAGAGTATTTTGAAGGAGACAAGTTAGTTTTGTAAATGAATTTGATAATTAAAGTAAAAAAAAAAAAAAATCCGGTTTCTTTTGGGTACCCCCTCGTATAGGCAGGCGGGTGGGTCAATACCACTGTACGTGTATGGGCAGGCGGGTGGGTCAATACCACTGTATGTGTATAGGCGGGCGGGTGGGTCAATACCACTGTACGTATATGGGCAGGCGGGTGGGTCAATACCACTGTATGTGTATAGGCGGGTGGGTGGGTCAATACCACTGTACGTGTATAGGCAGGCGGGTGGGTCAATACCACTGTACGTGTATGGGCGAGCGGGTGGTTCAATACCACTGTACATGTATGGGCGAGCGGGTGGGTCAATACCACTGTACGTGTATGGGCGAGCGGGTGGGTCAATACCACTGTACGTGTATGGGCGAGCGGGTTGGTCAATACCACTGTATGTGTATGGGCGAGCGGTTGGGTCAATACCACTGTACGTGTATGGGCGAGCGGGTGGGTCAATACCACTGTATGTGTATGACCCAGATGTGCAGCTCGCAATAACGATTGTGCCTTGTAGTTTAATATGTAGTACAAGCAGTGACCATATAAAGCACCAGATTCCTTATTATTACTGCATACTTATTAACATTACAACTTTGGTCCCAAAATATTACGGGAAACATATTCTTCAGAAGGTAAGCCACTTTGTAAAAATATGAAATCCGCACTGTTAATGATAATGAAATTATATTGCATAACATACAAGGTAAAGCTACATTATTTTAATTAACAGGTGTGCTTTGATTTACATGAAGGTTTCATCTCTTTCCCTTCACTTGAAGTTAGGACATACCTGTCTTCATTGACATATATACAGGAGGCCTGTTGATTCCATTCTGCCAATCACTGGCTGTGAGCGCTGGCACATGTGCAGCAGTGTCAGGATACAAGTCCTCTTGGAACTGATCACTCTGGAACAAGACAAGATGAATTTAACTTTCTGGACATTAATGGTATTATTAATATGTACTGCTTATAAATATATTAAATTATTAATCATTTATTTATTTAATAATAAGGTGCAGATCATACAGATACTGGTGAATAAGAGAGAATGAATGTAGATAAGTGAGTGTAGTAATTGTTACTAATTAAGGTTCCTGTTCCATTGAAAGATCCATCTTTTAATAGCTCAATAGCCAGGCCAACTAAGGAATCTTCAGCTTTACGTGAAATCTGAACCATATATTATTGGTCTGATTTTCATAGATCTGACAAGCCTGATAATCAGTTCTCTTCCCTACAAAACATTTGGGCCCTGACTACCAACCATCAAGAACACCCTGACTTTTCTAGTACTGTGCACTGAATAGCAACCACTGAAGGGACGGTGTGTCGGTATTAAGCTAAGAGGACTGAGCATTGAATCTATCGCCTAAGATCAAATCTCACAATGCAATATGCAAACAAAGCGTTGTAACTACTATTAAATTTTTTATTATAGACCTCTCACTTTGCAACACTACTGTATTTATAAAACAATCGCTAAAAAATATCTAATCACACATTCATTTTCAGTGTTTAATCTACTTTATAACAGTACCAAAGGTTTTTAATTTGAAATCTACTTGTTACAATTTATGTGAGTAACAACTAAAAAAACACGGGTTTTCACGCAACTTATAAAACTAGTTACATGAATTGTCATTTTAAAAAAGTATTAAAGATTATTTTTTATCTTGATCACCAATTGTAACTAGTGCTATTGGGTATAGTATACTGAAATTTCATGATTCAATAATTGATTGTTACTAGATTATTAATTTTTTCCTAGGCTCCTTGCATTTCCTTAATATGTCTTAGTTACAGAAATATTTTTTCCAGAAATAAAGAGAATTACTAACCAAACTCAATACGCTATAAGAATGGTTACAATAATCCTTCAAAGTATTTTTATTTACAGTTTTGAATTTGACATTTTACGGCCGGCAAGTTGGCATGATCAGCAGAGGCTGTGTTTTAGTGGATCCATTTTTGTCGAGTGTTAAAAACATTCTATATTGTTATATGGACAGAAGTGCATCATTGCTTCATATCTTATCAATTACAGATATCCATTTTTGTACCATTTGTTCACAAATAACTGAACCTGTATTACCAGTTTGTCTTTATCCTTGCAGTTTTATTATAGAAATTGATCAGTACTTGTTTGTATGTATCGTTCCAACTTAAAATTATTTGTTTTGTTAATAGTTTCCCTTCAAATGTGCATTTCAATTTAAAGTGTTGTGGCTGATAATTACTAGCAAAAAATTTATGAATATGTTAAAGAAAACTGGTCCATGGGTATGACAAATTCCTCAATCTTTACGATGATTCAATCAAAAAGGAACCTAACTTTTAGTAAAAACATTGTTAAGTATATTTTTTCAACAATATTATTTTATACATTGTTGAAATTTATTTATTTTCATAAATACCGGTTTAGAAGTTGAAAAAATAATCCTCAACTTATTTATGTTAATTTCATATTCCCTATACTAGATACAGAAATGTTCGGCACATTAATAACAATTTTTTGATTTTTATTCTATAACTGATTTTTGGTAACTGAACAACTTACATACTAATGTGAAGAGTTTGTAAATCTAATTTTTGATACAAAATTGTTAATAACTGCTGAACATAGCTAAAGATTTTACAAAGTAACAGGAATACACCAACTCAAATATGGAGCGGCCATAGATAAGGGACTAAGGCGTTGGCTTGCCATGCAGTCAATCCGGGTTCGATTCCAGATAATACAATCAACAGTTTTTGCCCTACCACTCCTGTGGTTCGGAAGTCACGTTAAGCCGTTGGTCCCCAGGTTAAGTGTTAGAGAGGGCTTCTTAGCTCTAACTTCGCCTGGTAAATAAGACGATCTTTAACTTTTAACTCTTTAACTATCCATTATGTAATAAAAATATTAACTATAAATAGCTGTATATTACCTTCCTTGGGACAATCATTGATATAGGCTCACACATGCCACGAGTAGCATGCAACTTGAAGAATCTGAATATTTCGCACAGGGCAACGTCACATCCTCGTTTAGGCATGAAACCAAGGCCTCTCTGCAAAATAGCATAATATACAATGTTAGGTACATCCAGGTACTAGCACAATACGTAAAAGTGTAAATTTGTATAGAACCAAACAAGTATTAAAGCAATTGTGAAGGGCAAACTCAGTACTTATGACTTTCTTCACACTGAACATGAGTGCAGGATGCCAGATAAGCTGCTAAACACATAAAATATTTGTATTCACAGTGATATAAAAGTTTAAAGAGAATACATCACACTCTTCCAATTAGAAAAAAACATTATAATTGGCTGTGTCATCATCATCATCATCATCGTGTTCATCAGTAGTCATCACAACTTTATCACCTTTATCTCTGTTGACACCACATCAAACACAGCTATATTCTGCAACTACCACACCGGTTGTCAATCCATCATCTTCATCATCGTCTTCACTTTCATCGTCATAATTTTCCTTTATTTATATTTATAGCATTTAATTCTTTTAGAAATGTTGTATGGTTTTGAAATGTACATAATTATTATTTGAAATAATAGTTATCAACCAAACCAATTTTAATATGAATTCAGATTTATACTACTCTTGTATGACTTGATTATTATGTATTCACATTACTCCCGACAAAACTGAAGTAAATTTAAAAAAAAGTTATTTCCTAATTAGCATATTACGTTTACGTAGAAATACAAAACTGGTCAACATCACAACAAAAATTATCATGATATCAGTACAAAAATGCCTGGTTTTAAAGATGAGTCTTTGATTTTCATGCTTGACATACATAACCGCACTTGTCCCATTATTGTTTGGGTCTAGGTTTGTTAACCAAGCTTTTGTCTTCTTTTGTCATTTCATAGTTGTTTTATGAATACATTTTCCCAATTCAGTCCTTTGTTATTTGTCATTTCTATGGTCTTCCATTTGGCTTCCTTCCCGCTTCTTTTGCCTTTAATACTTCACAGGGAATCTTGTTTCGCTCGTTCTTTTCACATATCCAAACCATCTAAGGTTGGTTATGCTCTACTCTATTCCTTAAGCATCTAGCTCCAACCTCTTTTCTATTGTCTACGTTTCTTACTCTATATAGTCGTGGCTCTCCAGCAATACTTCTCAAAAACTTAATGCATGAACAGACACATACTCAAAAAGCAGATGTAAGATTTGAGTTTACTATTGAAACACTCTTATCCAATCATATTTAACCCTTACGGTCCACAGTGAGAACTGACACCACACACAGACCATCACCAATCTTGTACACAATGCTTGGCAATAACAACCACCTTGCACAAGATGCTGGCTCATACGAAGTGGACAAAGAAACCATAGTGTTTCTAGTTATACGCGCATCGGCTACCAACTAGCACTGAAAATGTTAAGCAATATAATAACTTGTATAACCTTGCTTGGGCTTTCAGATGAATACAAATTTTCATTCAAATGACTTCATTCAATTGATTATTTTTATTCATTATCAAAGTATTAAGTTTATTGAATGCTTTGATACCATTCATGTAAAAATTTTGTTAACATAATACAATGTTAAATACTAGAATAATTTAAAAATTTTAAATCACCTGAGGTGAACCAGAGATGAATTGACTGAGAAAATGGATATATGGAGGCTGGTCAACCATCTCATAGTATCGAATGTTGCCATCTCCCTGCAAGTCAAAAAATGGTACATGTAGTTTCATAGCCCTTGCACATCATCTAATATAAACGTTTAATTTAGAATAAATGTAAATTTATAATAAATCAATAATAATTTCATGTATCTGACTAAATTTTAAGACCATTTTCTTTTTTTAGAATTTAACTAAAATATAAAATTAATATATTTTTTGATTTTTTTGAGAGTTACTATAACAATTTATCTTAGGTTAGGTTAAACGGCACTAGGCCAGGAATTGTTTATATTGGAGAGATAGACATCAGCAAACTTACCTTAGAAGACAAGTTCACCAACACCTCTTTCTTCCTCTCAACCTCCCCCCCCCCCCCCCCTCTCTCTCTCTCTCTCTCTCTCTCTCTCTCTCTCTCTCTCTCTCTCTCTCTCTCTCTCTCTCTCTCTCTCTCTCTCTCTCTCTCTCTCTCGCTCTCTCGCTCTCTCGCTATCTCTCTCTCTCTCTCTCTCTCACACTCACTCACTCACTCACTCACCCACCCACTCAATCACTCACTCACCCTCTCCGCACCTTAAGAAAGTGCCAGTGGCACTGAAAATTGTGATTATGTGTTTCTTTTGTGTATGTTACTACTACTCTGGTGTTAGTGGACTTGTCTTCTAAGGTAAGTTTGCTGATGTCCTATCTCTTCAATATAACAATTTATCTACAACCCTGTCTTTTATTAATTTTGAATTGCAAGAGTTAAGGTACAACTTTGGCAAAACAACTTCTAGCTCAGTAGATTAAATTACAACCAATATAAAATAAACTTTTTCAAGTGCATTTCATTAAAATTATTGCATAAATTTTAAGATTCTGTACACATTAAAATGATGCAATAGTGATGAAAAACACTTGTTCGATGCTCTGAATTCGAGCAAAGAGGTTTTCATTATTTATCTATCTACTGTACAATAGGAGCATTTTTTGATGACAAAATTATCGTTCAGCTTAACACGTTCACCACGATGAGCACCGATGGTACACACTAAAAATTACCAATGACTTCAAATACACTAAGACGAAAAGTAGCCATGTTAAAATTTCAGACCAGTCGTCCAGGTAGAAACTCCACTTTACGCAAACGGCCACTAGGAGGCACGAGCGCTCGCCCGCCTGCTCCCTGTCTTTCGGAGCAGCGCTCGTAGCGGCTGTTTGCGTAAGCTTCCCTCCCGCTTGTCTGAAAAATTCCCATAAGAACTTTTCGTCTTAGTGTATTTGTAGTCATTGAAATTACTAAACAATCAAATAAGTGTAATTTTATCCATTCTACTTTGCTAAACAAACAACTATGCAAAAACTTATATAACCAGCAATGTTTGCACATTCTATTTTTTAAAGTTCTTTATATACGAGTGTGTTGAATGTTAATGTTAAATTTGAGTGTGCCACCTGTGGCGCACATCATCATTCAACATTTTGCAATGAATGTAATGGTAATCTGACAATGTGCCTTAATTGTTTTAATAAACTTAATTAAAATCGTTATATTGTATCAGACTAGTTATTTTTCGGTAAAAAAAAAACATTTATGGCTTACTTACTATAAAATAAAGATTTACTAAAATGTTGTTTTTAGATTGCAAATCCTAGTCATAATTTTTTGAAAAGTGTGCCATATTTGGACATAATTGGTCGGTAGCGTAGTTGGTTCAATCCTAGCTTCATGTGCTAAAGGTTCTCAGTTCGATCCCAATCAGAGTCAATACATTTTGAGAAGGATCAGCTGATATCCACCGGCTGTTCATTTGTCAATGGGCTATTAATTAATGACACTTTCTAAGGAATAGTCGGCCTTAGTTTGTAACAATGACTACATTCGCTCATCTACACTCATCACACTCATTCGAAATCCATATTCGCCCATATTTTGACGATCGGCGTCTTATGAATAAATAAAAATAAATAAATAAATAGATTTAGTATAAGATACGATAAAGATATATAAATTATTTAAATAAAACCTGGCTGCAATTTAGAACAAGCATTGTTGCCATTTGAAGTGTGTGCCACGGGTGGCTTATGCCGGGGTTTCAAGATCACTGATGAGCCATCTTTGGCACACATAGTAGTTTTGTGAAGAAGTATTTATCATTAATCATAACCAATTGTGGTGAACATGTTAATTCCTGTTACTAAGAAACGAGTCTTCGATTCTGAAACTTTAATCGAAGTCTTTCAGTGGAATTTAAGCATACGTTCAAACCACCAGTGGTGTCACCTACATCCCTTTGTCTCAAGGCTGTACTTCATACACCTGTACAATCATATTGCTTTAATCATGCTTTTTTTTATAATCTAACTGGTTATAGATTACTTCAGTAGCTCTTTTCCTACTTGAAATCATGCTAAATGAATCAGTAGGCTATTACAAACCTTGCCAGCCAAATAGAGAATATTTGTGTCTGGATCGAAGTAAGGGAAGATGACACCGGAAGAAGAGTCTATAGTCTCTTCATGAAGAGGGGCTGAAAGATCGTCATCATTCCAGACTGAAACTTGTCTGTCTAAGTGTCTAGAGAAGCCAGTTGTCACAACTCGGCCTGTACCTCCCAAATAGGCCACTTTGTTGGACCTTGTCCCAGCATGACACACTCCTTCCTATAAAAAAAAACAATGTACTCAAGATTATATATTCACATCTTTGACTAAGTGTGAAAGACAAACTTAATTTAACCTTTTTAATGCCAGAAATTTGTTCAATAGTACATATGAAACATGCCAAGTATTTTTACTATGGGTCCGCAAAATATTGCTAGGCCTTTTTCAAGCGATTTGCAGACTTTCAAAATTTGCCTACAGAATCCACATTTATAAATAGAATTTTATCATTCTTTTTTAATGTTTATAAATAATTAGTGTACTAAATTAGATTACTTATAGATTTAACTATCATTGTTTTAAATTTACAAAAAAAGTGTGCTTACCAAAAAATTTGTTTAACATTTTCACTTTGATTTGAACATTGGTCCAGGAAAAAAGGTTTAGCTCCTACTTCATTATACTTCGAAGTGTCTGGTTTTAAGTATATTGCCACAGAAGTTCATTGAAAAATCATTTTAAATTTTTGACCAGATAAGCAAACAAAACAATGATAATAATAATAATAATAATAATTATGAACCACGACACTTTTTCTTCAATAAATAAATATATATATACTGCAAATAATCGAAGAAAAGTACGGGTGCGGTGTCTCACGGTAAATGTGCGTAGTGAGGGTCTGTTTGTTAAATTTAAGAATAAATTGGGAAAATAGTTTCTTAATTTGGTGTGTACCAAGAAAGCCCAAATTCGAATCTTTGAGGTGATATATTTATAATTATGAACATAAGGTAATGAAATAACTATTTGGGAGGCGTTTAATAGCTCATATACATTGCAACCGAAAAAATTTCAAACTTTTTTTGACCAAACAGCCTTAAGTAAAATACCAACTGAGTCTATAGTAGTTAGGTCAACTTACACTAATAACAAAGCCTGTACGAGGATCGATAATCCTCAGCTTTTTGTCCTTACAAGTTGTAGCTAGTCGACTGCCATCTCTGTTAAAGGACATTGAGTAGATCACATCAGGATGGCAATCTATCACACTGATAGCTTCTCCTTTGCCAACATCCCATACTATCACCTGTTAACATATATTTTGTGTATTAGATTTAAATCAAATCAATATTAATTTTTGCCGCAAACAAAATAAAGATGTGAAATTTTATCACTATTAGTATTTGTATGAGCAGATTCAAAAGAAAAGATAAAACATTTAACATTAACAGAACGCACTACTTATTCTACAAATATTCTCTGTCCCATAGCAATTACAAATAATACGAGTCGTCCAGAAAGTAAAAAACGATTTTGCATCACGTACGGCACCGATCCCCCACCACTGCGACTGCGTACACGCTAGTTACCTCTGGCTGTCCGGTCAGTGTGAGCCGAGTTTCGTTTCTGTGTGGTCACGCGTCTTTGCTCTGTAAACTTTTAAAATGGCGGCACCCATTGAAAATCCCGCCAAATGCGAAGTGTCATTTGGTTTTTGAATGCTCAAAATGTTTGGCCTATCAAAATTTATAGGCAAATAAACAGTGTTTATGGTGAAAATGTAATGAACAAATCTTCAGTGAGGAAATGGTGCATTATGTTCAACCAAGGAAGAACCAATGTGCATGATGAAGAACGAATTGGGAGGCCATCACTTGTGACTGAGGAATTAAAGAAAAAAGTTGACGACAAAATTCAGGAAAACCGGCGATTCACTTTAACCACTTTAAAAGACGCTATTCCAGATGTTTCTCGAGCCCTCTTACATGAAATTGTGAATGAGCATCTTGGGTATAAAAAAATGTGCGCTCAAGAAGTTGCTCACAGAAGTTCACAAGACTAAACGAATGAGAGCAGCTCTTGAACTTCTTACCCGATATGATAGTGATGGTGAACAATTTCTCGATCATATTGTGACCGGAGATGAAACTTGGGTTTCGTACAAAACTCCGGAAACAAAGTGACATCATTCAAACGGCCTCAAAACCCATAAAAGAAAAATCGAATCTGAACGCAAGAAAATTGATGGCAACTGTTTTTTGGGACCGCAAAGGTTTAATCCATGTCGAGTTTTTGCCAAGGGGAGAAACGATAAATTCAGAAGCCTATTGCAAAACCCTTCAAAGACTCAGACGTGCAATACAGAACAGAAGACTTGGCATGTTGTCAAAAAAAAAGTATATTTGATCCACGAGAATGCTCGGCCCCATGCATCGGTATGAACCCAGCAAGAACTACAAGGTCTTAAGTGGGAAATTTTTGGACACCCTCCATATCGTCCGGACCTCGCGCCTTCAGATTACCATCTGTTCCCGAAACTGAAAACATTCTTGGGTGGGAATCAGTTTGGAAACAATGAAGAACTGAAAGAAGAAGTGACATCCTGGCTCAGATCTTTGGCGGCTGAAGAGTATAACACCGGCATTGAAAAACTGATTCCTCGGTACAATAAATGCCTTGACGACCAAGGCAACTACATTGAAAAATAGGCTAGGTTACTGTGAGTATGTAAATAAAGTTCTGTGTTGTTATCTTTCGTTTTTAATTTTTTTTACCAAAACGTTCTTTTTTATATTTTTAAAACACATGTATTTTGTTTACATTATTTCAATGTTAATATACTTGACAATTTCAAAGATATTGAGAATAAAAAATATTAACTTATTTCCAAACACATTACATTTTGATTGTTTGACATAAAAACATAGATACTACAAATCCATACCTAAGGCAAAATTTATTTGAGAATCAACAGTCAAATTTTCTTAGAATAAGTCTTTAAATTTCTTAAAACTCATAAATTACTTACATAAATAAAACAAGGCAACAGCAGTTGCAGCATTACATCTAATAAATACTTAAAACTAAAGGAAAATAAAAAAAAGATCATAAATACAGAATATGTCTAACTAAACCTTTTAGCACCAATGGACATGTCAAGACCTGTTTAATTTAAAACAAGAGTCACATATTCCTAAATGCTGTAATATGCCTTCATTACAAATGAGCTTTCTAATTTTCTCTTTAATTCTACAAAACTGGGTTCAGTTTTAAGATAAGCTACAAAATGATTAAGAATACAAATCCTTTGTACAAAATAAGTTTTTCGAAAAAGAAAAAAAATGTTTAATGTCCCTGTAAGGTTAAAGAATATCTGTTTCAAAAGACATATTTTTTTTAAAGATGCATATGTAGGAAAAGTTGACATATTAGACTCTACCAGATCTTTTGACTGGTACATTTTTTGGTTTCTCTATGTTTTGGTTTGCCAGGCTACCTGAGATCGCTCTTGCGCTGTCAACTTGTTACTTTTGTGGCCGTTGGCTCAGGCCTTGGTCTGTTCCGTGGTTCCAGCTTTCGGTTCACCAGTTTGACGGTTTGCCTGGGTTTGTGGTTAGTTTCCGTCACTACCAATGGATTTTAACATGTTTGGCTAGAAAGACAATTAACGTAAGTTGTTCAATTTTGTTCAATTTCAAATACCTAATCACCCTTTTGGTGAAAACTATTGCTTAATCGTAATGTCCTGTTCTGTTTTCGTTACTTGTTTTACATTTTCTAATTGGGTCTTTGTTCGAGACCATGTGCCCCTAATTTGGCATTTTGGTGTTTATTCAATTAATTTAATCTAGTAATTGTTTATTTTTTGCCCAAATGTTTCACTATGTTATCTATTTCGTTTTTGCAAAATATATATATTTTTTCAAGTATTATCGTTCTTAACCTAGTAGGCCTTTTTAGACTTGCGATTTCACATGTACGATTTTATTTTAAACATTTGTTAAACTCAAATTAAATTAGAAAACTTGTTATATTTTTACAGCATTACGTTAATCTTTTTTTTAAAATATGTCTTGTTCACTCAAAATTATGTTAGAACCTTTTTGCTTTCACTTGTATAATTCTTGTTGCTTTCACTTGTGTATTTGGCAGATACATGCACTTTTTTTATTTATTATGTATTTATGTTTCATTTATTAGATTGTGATTTTGTGTTATTAATATTATTATTTCTTTTTGGCTGTGCTTATTTCTGTGCTTATGCTGTGGTACTCTGTTCAGTCCAGGGTCCTTGAGTTTGGACGTTTAACCCTCAGCCTGCGTCCGGCCGATCTTCTGCCATCTGAACTGTGCTAGCCTGGACCATATAATAGAGCCAAGTTGGGCCTCCGCTGCCCTCCTTACATCTTTGGGTGGGATTCTTCTGTCCTCAGGTCAGTGTGTTCCTTCCTTTTGTCCCTGGCGGCTGAGCGGGTTGGGGGGGGGGGGTTAAACCACAACAAAAAATTAACTCTAATAGTTTTAACCAGCCAAATAATTTAGTAGGCCCTATTTATTATTTAAACATATTGCATTTTTTTAATGTTATTGTTTGTTTGTTAATTAATTGTTATTAAGTTTTTAGAGGTTTATTTTTCTTGTTGTTAACTTTAGTTGAATATTTATTTATTTGTTTGAATAGGATCTATATTTTGGGCACGATATAAGCTGTTATTTTTATTTTTAGGCCTAGTTATTAAGTTGGTATTTATTTTGTGGAGTGTTTAATGTTAGTCTGAATTTTTTATAAAACGATACTGTGCTATATTTTATTTTTAATTGCTTAATTTTTAATTTTTCATCAAAAGGAGATTATTTAATAATGTTTTTACTTTTTTATTTCAATTCAGAGCTTCCCAGGGATTCCAGCTGACTCCCTGGCCTCAGTGGAATCATGGGATGTGGGCTAAATTGCCGGTTGATTGGTTTTGTTCAATGATTCTAAATTTTCAATGTAAATTCTTTTAGATTGTCATAATTTTGTCTTTCTAGTATATCTGCAGATAGACACATCTGTTCTCGTTAATTGTGGTATTTGTAGCTTTTGCCAAATTTGTGTTTGAAATGCTATTTATGTATTTTAATACATAATTAACATACATAATTAATTGTTTGTTATGTGTTTCATAACGTATTTCTTGTTTTTGAGTTATTTTAATATTGTGGCCTTCTGCCAGATTTTCTAAAAAATTATTTTATTCTTTTTGTAATAAATAGTTTTTTTTTCGCTCAGCTGCCGAGTTGTGATTTAATCCTCCGACTGCCGCCCGTGATCCTATCGCTTGTCTGGTTTTGAGCCATTCCCCGGTACAGCATGACTTCCAGTTTGGTGGGGGATGGATCTCAAGACTTAAAAAGGAAAATGTATACATTAAATAAATATGAGGGAAAGTGAGCAAACCGCACCTTATATAAACGGGTTTGCAAGATTCCTCTTTTGATTTTTTGTAGAGAAAATAAGTTTAGTCCTCCTCCTATCCCCCTCCCCATAAGGGACTTCACTGTGCTATTGTACGTCAAAGTGTTAAAAGTTCCAAAACTTGTTTTAAAATAGAAATGCAATCAATTAAAATAATTCATTCAGCTGTTACCATTAAAACAAAAATCAAATTTCCCACCATCCCTTCGATCGAATTTGAATTGGTACTTTAAAAATATTTAGCCTGGTCAATTTCATAAAATTCTTAAACATTGTACAAATATTCCACGATTAGCACAGTTTTCAATATGCTTTTAAAGGATGCAAGAGGCAATGACTTGATTGTCATTGGTAAAGCATTGTATAGTGTAACAGATATGTACAAAGGATTTTTCTGAGAGCTAGTAAACCTAAGCTGCTGAACTCTAATATTATTTCTATTCCTGGTTTCATATTGATGAGTCACTATTTATTAAACATTCTAAATTACTACGGATATAATTAAGACTAAACAGCACATAGAGTAAATATACAGTTAAAAAACAAAGGTTTACAATGAGCTCTCATATTGACATCACAAATTAATCTAATAGCTTCTTTTGAAGTACAAATATTTTGGAAGTATGAGTACTATAACCCCATAATAGTATTCCATATCATAATAAACGTTGTATTTGAGAGAAATAATCATTTAAGAGTACCTTTGAGTATACTGTAAACATTAACCTTCTTAACATATACAAGGTTTTCAAGCCTTGACTGTAATATAGTTCAGAGAATTGTTTGTCAGGTCAATACAAGCAAATAATACCATATAACATGTGTCTTTTCTTGGTTTGTTTCTGTCTGTATATGTTTTAAACAAAAATTTGAATAACTTAAAAACCGTTTGACATACAATACTGAATTTTAGTATGAAATGTGATCTTAGAAACACACATTTCATGTAAAAAAGGCTGCATGTCTAAGATTATTAGTTTCAAAATAGCAGCTGTTAAAAAAATTCAAATAGCCTTTTTGTGAAACAAACGACAAATTTCACCCAAAAATGTTATAAAACAATATTTGTAGACTATATTATGCCAAATTTAACGATATGCCAATTTAAAAGATCAGATGATATATAACAGAGGAAACTAATTTTTTGTAAATGAAAGCATACATCACGATAAACAGAACCCAGATACAGACAAAAAGACACATTTTATACAGTATTATTTGCTTGTCTTATCACCTGACAAACAATCCTCTAAAATATGTAACAGTCGAATCTGAATACCCTGTATAGACATTTTGCTATTTTTTACCAACAAACTCTACATGTGGTATTAAACCCACCCGCCCACCCATACATGTACCGTGGTACTGACCCATCCGCACACCCATACACATACAGTGGTACTGACCCATGTACCACACGTACTGTGGTATTGACCCACTGGCCCACCCATACACGTACTGTGGTAATGACCCATCCAACCACCCTTACACATACAATGGTAATGATCCACCCACCCTTACACGTACAGTGGTAATGTACGTGTCAGGTTATTATCCAGCTTGTAATGTGACTTAAAAGAACTTTATCCAGCCAGTTAAGATTTGGATAAAGAACAATACTTAAAATTTTTAAAGGTACAATTAGAAGATAATGTCAGAGATTTTTTCTAAATTCAATGATAAAGCTGTTGACTAGACAATTTTCTATAATGGTTCTAGAATTACAACTAACTTTGAGACCAAAGTCATCAGCAAAGAGAAATCCTTCTTTATGAATACCTTCAATATTACAAATTATGTCATTTATATAGACAATTAAGAGGATTGGTCCAAGTATGGAGCCCTGAGGGACCCCATACTGAACCTTTCTACCTAGAGAGAACTGACCATCTCTGTAAACAAACTGGTTGCAGTCCATTAAATATGATAATAGGACATTGACTGAAGCAGTATTAAAACCATAGTAGTGATTATGTTTGCTACTAAGCATACTATGCTTAACTGTATAAAATGCTTTAGACATGTCATATGGCCTAAAGCTAACAGATCAACCTTTTTCTTACAAGATCTTCTATGACAAACTGCCCTCCAACTAGGTGCATGGGTAGTTCAAGAGGCTATGGTTTGTTTTGGGCAAGTAAGTATGGTCATATGAAATTGCAAACTTGAGTTGTAATACTTCACTTTATTCTAAGAAGTGAAAGCGAATCTTAAAAAAAACACAAGTGTACATAAGTGATGTAAGCAACTTAGACCAGCTCATCATGCATTTTTACATTTATATGTTATGTATTTTTTATCATGTTTCATACCAGATGATCAAAGCCAGCACTGACAAGCACATTCTCTGCTGTTGGGTGCCACTCTACATAACCAACCCTGCGTTTGTGGCCATGCAAATCTATGAGCCATTCGGTCAGGTGATTGGCAAGGCCTCCATCAGGAATGTACCTATAAATTTATTTCAAAATGTAAATAACTTAATTAAATTAAGTCGATTGATTGATTAATTGAGCTTAGCTGTTAAAAACTAGTTTATTTATTTAATTATAAAAATCTTTATACTAGATCTTCCTTTATATAGTGGACGATATACTAGACTTATATAAGCCGTTCAAGCAACCAATGTTTCATTGCAATAAATGACTGTTTTGAGTGTGAATCGTATCTCTATGATACAGTGAAACTTCACCTTATACAAGTAATACGAATGTCCGATGATCTGGCATGGTGGTTCAGTAGATGAGGCTTCGGACTGCAAAGAGAAAGGTCCAAGATTCAAATCCCCAACTGAGCTAAAGGCTGGTACTTCACTCGTTGAACAAAGTTCAAATACAGACCTTTAGGCCCTTGTGAACTGGCGAGTAGTTTTAAACTTCCCCCAAAACTAAATGTACAGTGATTCTCCCACCCCTCCTATCCACGAATACACTTATTGTGGTGATGACATTCTCATCAACCCATACACGTAAGGTTGTAATAGTCCTTCCTACCCATACAAGTATGTTTATTTAAATTTGGATCTTTTCATTTAATCGACTACCATACAATGTGTTTTCTGTTAGCACAAAACCACTCTAAATAATGTTTACTACTTAAGAAACATTTATCTATGAATTTTCTATGGGCTTTACGCAGATATTATTTCATTGGTTAGTAATAAGTGACGTAAGCCTCCAAGTGACGTTTCATGTGAAGTGTTTCTTGTGACACTAACATCAATATGACAAATATTACAGAGGAAAGGAACAGTAAAAACAAGCAGGTCAATTTATATAAAAGAGGGGATTTTGCAAATTCTATGATTGTGAAGGAAAAAATTATGAAATGTGATGTTAGTGAATTAGCGGAAAGAAACAATAATGTTACAACACAAGAATGTTACAGAGCAAAAAACAAAATTAATAAATATTATGGTGATCAATTTTCAGCAAATCGCATTTACCTTCCTCAGATCAGAGGGATTCACTCCAAGGAACAAAACTTGGTGTTTAACTACATTACTTTTATATTTTTCATAATCGATCACCATAATATTTGTACATTATGTACTTATACTGTAATAAATGAGTTGTGTGACATTCACTAGTAATCCATTACTACAATACAAAACATGTTAATCAAGAGACTGTTAATAAATTTTACACAGAGTCAAACTTATATAGTACATACTGGAGTTTTTTGTATTCAGTAATTTAGAATTTGGTTTAACCCATTCCGGATCAAAGACAATGGCCTTCATGTTCCGCGCCAAGTGGACTGATAGTTCAACTACGTGATGTTGATGTCGCGGCAATTGTTATTTACAGTTGCGTTGCTTGGCCCCTTGGAGTCAATGTTATCACTGTTACAATGCACCCACATGTTTTGAGGTGCTTATCTGTTTGTGTCCTTATCTTATCTTTGTTACTGTTTCTTGTCACTGTTGTCTCGACTATATGATATTAGTTTAGGGAGTTTAGTCATTGCGTTTGGTCATATCGTTTAGGCCCGAGCATGCACCACGCTACGCGATCCGCAATAGGTTAAAAGGTGGTTCGGAATAATTATTGTTAAATGCCAACTAGATCATGAACAGAAAACCAGATATGGTAAATCTGACCTGATGAATGAGCAGTAACCAACTTCAAAGAGATTAGAAAGGAATTGGATTGAATTAATTACAAAACGGGAGTGAGGTTATTACAAACTAACCATATATATCATCTGTATATCATTATGTGGCGGCCTAGTCCCGAAGCCTTCCTGTTCTGTCCCTGTTGACAATATAGACACAACTGACCGTTCAGGGCCAAAACTGACAATGTCAGACAAGCAATGCTACAGCATGACTAATAACACCTTGCTTTGAGAATAGAGTACAGCCTTTGATCTTCAAATCTACCCCCCCCCCCCCTTTACATTGTTAATGTTACCTAAGCAACTAATAACCTGTTGAATGATGGTATTAATTATGTTATCAATATCAATGGCAATAAAGGATCTGATTTGAGTGGAATTTATATTTGCTTGGAGTAAATAAGTTTTCTTTTAACCCTCCATGGGGCGCGGAGGTTTCCTCTGTGGTTATTTTATTTTATTCATATGGCTATGTTATCCTGGTGTTGGCAGTTCGCGCTCTGGCTTACTTAGCCTCATTTTAGGAAGTGATTACAATACCCCTCCCTCCGTTTTCAAAACAGCAGTCAGTGCCAGGCGAGTTTTTGTAACGTGCTGGACGAAACCTCCGTGTGTGCCCAACCGCGTTATGTGATTCAGGACAAAAACTCTGTGTGCGCCCGATTGTGCAATGGTTTTTCAGACTGCTGCTCGTGTTGTGGAATAATTGTGTACCCAATACCCTCTAATGTACCCAATAATCTCTGAGATCATGGGTATTGATTATTGTGAAAATTAACTTGCGCCTCCTAATGATGATGTGACATCTGGTCGATGCTGCCTGTGTGACTCGAAAAAGAACCGTCCGTCAAAAACAAGATGTACACAATGCAAATTTTTCATTTGCCGTGAACACTCTTCTGTGCGATGTGTTGGATGTGTTACTGCAGAAGAAGAAATAGAATACAGCAGTGAGTCAGTGTAAGACATTTCTGTCACAACAATGGTGAATATTCCTACGATTTATTTTGATTTTGGGTTTTTAGAATAATATTTTTGTGGTTAAAATATTTCACCACAATTTATTTTTGTTTGTTTTTAACTTGAGGAACAGTTTTATATTGTTAACTTAACTAATAAAGTAAGATTTATTGAAATATATTGATTTTTATTAAACTCCGAGGAAACCTCCTTGCGCGCCTGATCGTGTTTTAAATTTTACGCGCCCGATGGAGGGTTAATATGTTCCTACTTGACCTTGGCAGACATCCATCTGATCTTATCCTTGTTATTCCACTGTTATTTATTGATCACGAGATTGTGGTACTGGCTTTGTAAATAGCCCCATAGCACATTTAATAACATAATTTGAAAATAGAAAAATGTGTATATTTTTGTAATACCCAAAATCCTAAATTGTTTAATAATTCTGTACAGGACAATGTAGTAGTCAATTTTAAGTGAATATTTTTTGTTTTAAGTGAGCTTTAATTATTAAAGTAAATTATCTCTATATGTCTAATGACAGCAAAATTTATTTTCTCAATTTGTTTTTATAAAATATTCTTTTATAGCCCAAATTCCAATATAAAAGCATATCATCAGTCAATATATACAATTAAAAGTGGCACTTTATATTTAAAATATTTATAAACACTAGAACAACAGGTTTTAGAATTTTTTTCTATGCATTTTCTAAATTTGTGAAGAAGGATCTTTTACTTCACAGTAACCACACTAATAGCGAGACTCCCCATACATTATCATTACTCTCACTTAAGGTGAGATATCATCAACCAATACCACACTTTCTAATTCATCCTGGTATCAGAAATTCATAAACATGACGAATAGCTATGTAATAACACTAACAACCAACTTGAATAAAAATACTCTAATTACAGTTATTTTCTGCTTAGTTAAAAAAAGCATACAGAATAAAACATAATACACTCAACAAATAATGCTATAATTCACAAATTATAAAAGTAATATATATCATAAGAACGAATATGCATAATCAAAGTAGTTTGTGCAAAACTGAGAGCAGTTTGGCTTATCTAACTAAAAACAAAATAGTAACAGCTTTAAAACCAATAAACAATATGCCAAAACAAAAACTACCAAATAATTTTTTTTTAATGTTATACTTTTTTCTCTCCAACAATAAAAATCTAGCTTGTTTGATAGTCAATCAATAAAAATACAAAGTTTTCAAAAAAGAACTTGTTTTACCTAGAGGATGTAAATGAGGATAAATATAGAACATACCACAACTTGACAGTGCAGTCGTCACTGCAAGATGCAATAATGTTGTCATTGAACGGGTTCCATTTAATATCCAGTACAGGGCCCTTGTGACCAGTTACTCGAGACGTGTTGAAATCCAAACGGCCAGTCTGTAACAAAATAAGTGAACTATAAAGAGAACTATCAGAGAATAATCGCAATTCAGTATACTGGCTTTGGTTCCTTGGAAAAATTGAGATTATCCAGGTAATAGCAATAAACCAATATTGATTAAAGCAGATATTATATGTTAAGTAGAACCATATATTTTTATGATATATGTTGAATTTCTGGTTTATATCTGCTAACAGAGAGTCGCCTTTTCTTGGCTTAGGGTGCAAAGAGCATTTGACTTCAATAAAATTGTCTTCCTCACACTTAGGGAACGGCCTGGATAAAGGTGCCATAGCTTAACTCACAACTAATTAATAAAATAGTGTCAATAAAAGTAACAGAAAAACTGTTATGAAAATAATCATTATAAAAATGAGAAGTGAACACCAACCATCAAATACTTAAAATACAAAAGAAAAACACAGGAACTCGCCTTTGGCAAGAGGCAATTATTTTGCCAATATAAATCTAGCACTTACTGGGATACCCTATAGTTATTAGCTATTCTACTTTGGGAAGGAAAAAAGTGTTTCAATAACTACTACAGTGGAGTCCTGGTAATCTGAAATAATTAGGACCGAACCCATTTCGGGTTACCGAATTTTTTGGATTAAACAGATTTTCTTAAAATGCTCTTTTGATAAAGCATAACATAAATAATATGCCTAACATTAAGGACAGTACTTAAGTTTTGAACGCAATAATAGCCTACGATTATAAATATGAGAATGAACCCTTTAATAGAAAGATACATTCAACTGAGACGTAAGATCAAACACAATTTTTCAAGACAAAACAATTGGAGTCACTAGCGAAAATCGATCCCGGCCCCAGGGCTACTTGATTCCATTGGATTCATTCGCCACTAGGCCACATAATCAGCTGACAGAAGTCGTGTGCATATTTCTTGTGTTCTTATGCTCTCAGATAGCACTGTTCCCAATGTCCACTGTCAGTCTCTTATCAACAGTTCGAACTTGTGTATTTACGTATCTCAGTTTTGTCACAACCCACAAAGACGCTCCAGCTGCGTTTGATCTCACACTATGCTACGTAGAGCAACACCCCGACGCGACCCCAATGGCTACCATGTTTTGAGATGCTGTCGTAATTTAGTTTCGAGGGAGAGGAATTCTTGAATCTACATTTTCCCGTGACAACCGTGTCAAGGTACTATCTAAAATATTTACAAGATAACCAGACGTTTCGCCCATACTGTGATGTGGCATCCTCAGTGGTTTCTCTGAGACCACTGAGGATGCTATATCACAGTATGGGCGAAATATCTGGTTATCTTGTAAATATTGTAGATAGTACCTTGACGCAGTTGTTACCAGAAAATGTAGATTCTAATTATGACACCGGCCGCTTAAGCCTAAGTTCTAAGAGAGGAATTCTTCTTTAAAGCAAAGAAATTTAACTGATAATTTCAAACCAAAGTAATATTTGAAAAGTTTTTTAACATTTAAATACTTGAAATAATATTTTCTTGTAAATTTTAAATATAAAATAGTGGTTCTTACAGTAAATGCATTTAAATTTTTGCAAAATCTGTTGTCAATTTTTGTTTCAGCTTTTTGGAATACCGAAGTTCAGATTATCAGGACTCTACTGTATCTTAAACTGGTAAATGGATTTAATAGTTGTTTTTTTTATAGGAGAGTTGAAATTAATTTTTGAAATACTCCTTGAGTTTGTAATAAGTGCAAAACTATGTGCAAAATAGAGATTGCACCTGCATACAATTATAAACACTAAGGTGATAAATATAATCACCTGGTTGATGGGAAGAACAAGAAAAGCTCCACCTCCAGCAACCTCTGTAACAATGGCTACAAACTTTGGATTGACAGCGCAGAAGTGTGAATCATGTGCATTTTTTGTGATTTTGACGTTATCATAACAACGTTCCCGCTTAGCTGGAGATCCATAGACATGACGAAATTTTGAACTGCGAACTCCACGAAACCATAACTAAAATCATCACATAGTAATAAACATAAAAGGATTGTAAAACATAACAGATAAAATAATAAAATGTATGGTACTTCAAAATAAATCAGACAGCATTGCTAGCACTGAATTATTTATTTAAACACACTTAAACTATCAATTTAAATTCATATTGTAATCCTTCAGCAATTTATGAAAGAGGAGAAGGCCTGCAATTTATTAATGAACTACAGGACCAGGATAAGATCCTTTGCATGAATACACCCTCCAAAGCAAGGGCTTAAAGGGGCTTAAAGCATTCCTGTGAATGCTCAAATTTCCATTACAACAGTCATCTAATGCACTTTACCCACTATATTTAATATTTATTTCAGATTAAAAGATTATAATTTCATCTTAGAATATATATTAATTCTTATTAGAATTCTATTAATTCTAATTGTAAGAAAAATTATTAATTACAATGTATCTCAGTGGGCCCATAAATGTAAATAAAACCCATGGGAATGAGTAACCTAAATGAGTAAATTTGTATACAAATGATTTTTTTAGTTACATCTTTTACTAAAATCTAAGGAATACTTTATACATCCTTACTTTTGGCGTATTTGGCAAAAGATGTGCACTCTTTTTATTGTTCATTATTGTTGTGCAAGGCAAAAAACCACCAAAGGGGAAAAATGACAGGGGGTTTTATTAATTATTTTTAAGCTATAAAAACAACAAGGAACCTTTAGTTGATCTAAAAAGTATATTACAACAAACTACATATACGTGAAAAATTAGCGGCTAAGTATATAGAAGTAGTATATCAAAAAGTGCAGTAGAATACTGCTGATAGTCTAGCTGTAACAGAAGAAATCAAAGAAACTTGTGGAAGATCAAAGACCAGATCAATTGGGAGGGCCAGTGGCCGAGTGGTTGAAAGCATTAAGACTTAGAACCTGTGTTAGATTTCTGGAATCCTGGCCTTGACTGGAAGTTTTTATCATTAATATTCGCCTTGTACTGTACTGGTCCTCCCCTTTACTCTAACTGATAAGTTGCATATATCAATAGTCTATGGGGAGTAGGTAAAGTTGAAGAGGAGAACAGCATCTTTTTAAAAAAAAATACTATTCCGCACCAATGGACAAAGGAAAGAAAAGTAATAGGTCTTATTAGAAATCCACCATGAGTTTTGCATGGTTCAACCATGACATTACACTATGTCATATTTGTTATAAAAAGGCGATATTTAATTTCCCTTAACCTTTTTGAGACCAGCCTTTAAAAAAAGGTAAGCCATAAATACCAGGCTATTTTGAAGATGTTTCAGATCTTCAGGGAAATTGCTATATTTTAATAACCATAAATCATATCTTCTTGAATCATTTTTTATTTGATAACTATAAAATGGGCTATAAAATCTATGGCTTTTAGCAAAAATTATTTAAAAGTAAATATTATACCCCACTTATGACTTGTGAGTAAATTTGAACATTTAAAAAAAATCAAACAAACCTAAGCCATGGTAAAAGAAATAATGATAAGTAAACCAAAATGTTTAAAAGGAATATGTTTCTACACAACTATTAAAAGTTTTATTCTGAAGACAATTCACAGTTAAGAGCAATTCACATTTATTCACAGTTCAAGAAAAAATCTAAAAACTGTAATTTTCAATCAACGTTGCTATTGTCATGCTAAACATGAAGAAAATAATAGAATTTTGTTTCGAGTACAGAGGGAAAACAAACAATATTTACAGTCAAATTTGTGAATTAATTACAAAGACAACACAATGTTAATAGCGCTGTTCACAATTTAAACAAGACATAGTCAGAATGGACAGCACTTATCTATACATATTTAGTGAACATCCACAGCAATAATTCAAATAATCAACAATTTCCTAATTACTCTGCCCAGTACGCTCCCGTAGTAGGTATGAGGCAACGCAAGATTATAACAGAAAGAGTCAATGAATATCATGTGACATATTACAATGAAATCTTAAATATTCTGTTACCTTGGTTATTTATCAATGCCCTTTCACGAAAATTTGATCAAAATATGTTATAAGAAATAAACTAAAAAAATCATTTTTGTTCTAATGTATTGGAAGTTCCCCATCTTTGCTACAACTAAAACTTCCGATACACCAATAGTTGACTAAGTTGTACGCCAGAAACTGAATTGAACTGTGTTTTGTTGTATATGACTTTTATAAATGACGAGCTATAGTGGTATGTCGATTCAGTGGTTAAATATTTCGATGCACAAACTAATTTGCACTTTTAGAGATAAAAAACTTCTAGATTTTAACGGGTCTGACTAATTCTAATCAATGTGTCATAAACGTACATCGAGTGGAATATCATAATAAATTTTTACTTCTGTGGGTCAATTTTCATTTTTAAGTTATTTATAATTTTTATTACAATTATCATCTATCTTTTTAGTTATGAGCATAATAAAAATGAGTTGTGAAAAGGTTAAAAGCATGTTCTAGTCGTTAAATCTCTGTCTTTTTGGCAAAACACGTCAGATATTTTTTAATATATATTTTGAAGAAAAATACTTAGTCTGATGTTGTATTTATTTTATTCTTTAAATAGCAATTTCAGTAAATTATACTTTTATTTGGTATGAGTTTTCATCTTGTGATATCTAAATTGAACGAAAAGGATTCACGTAAGGATAAAATTACAAATACTAATGTTCTGTACTCTAGATGACTGACTGGACAGAAATACGTGCAGTACCAATCCTCTGAACTTGTGTGCGAGTGAAACTACCAGAGCCCAGCCATATTCGCTAATTGCTGAAGAGGAAATACATCACTTAGATGCAGATTCTAATCTAAACTAACCAACACGTACAAACTAATTAGGCTACTAAATATTACACTAATGAAGGAAATGTAAAATAATTGATCAAATATGCAAGTTTTGTCTACCATAGTAGTTGTAATATTGTTCACATTTTGGGGTTTAATTTAATTTATGACTCTTAACTTAATTTATGAAAGAAGCAAATCTAATATTAAATAAACTAGTTCATTCCTACATTTCTTATTTTCAGAAGTTCAAAAATATGTACATATGAAATATACTGTTATGTAAGGATAATTTTATGTATTATAAATATATCTAGGTTCTTTCATATATTTATTTTTTAATGTGCCCAATTCAGGAAATTTACTTAACAGCCTTAGTAAATTACTTTAGTTAAGTATAATCATTGATTTTATACACAAATAGATTTCCCATCCAATGTTAAATTTTGAGTCTCAAAATATCAGCTGTTTTTGTGGAGCGCACTGTGTAGTCCCATGTAAATGTAATGCAGTTTAAACCAGCTGTGGTTGCAGGCCACACAAACTAACAAAATTACTGGCACAAATATTCCTATTAGATGGTTTATCTATTGTAGGTTTATATAATCAACGGTATAATCTATTATATAAAAAGGGAAATCTTATATGATCTATTGAGCAATACAAAAAAACTAAAACTTAATGCATGCTAACCAAACAATAAAAAATGTCTACAAACAATAACTGTAAGCTAAAATATTTTTTTAATTCCTATCTTTACCTGAGTGTTGGTCATGATGTTGAGGACAGAGAGAGAATAACAATAACCCAGCACAAACTAACATTTACGACTGCAAACAAATAAAACATAAAATATATCAAACTACAATTTCATGCTATAAATAGAAACAAAACCATAAAACAAATCTAAAAGGCATTAAGAATAAAAATCATGCTTAATCTTAATGTTTACATGTTGTTTTTAATTATAAAAATGCAAATTAACTATGTGATAAAGTTTTCACCTTAATATAAATTCCATGGATTATTCAGGACTGGCTAATAACTTGTCGTTTAGCACGGAAAAAACTTGTCATTTATCTCTCAGCACAACAGAAATGTTTCAGACTCTCCAGAGAACAGAAATTTAGTTTTTAGTGCTATTGTTAGATTCTAAATTATAATGGAATTCTCATGTTGATTATGTCTCCAAAAAATGGCTTAAGGTTTATACGTGCTTAGAGGAGGATTGAGAAACTCAGTTGATAATTATATTTTACTAACTGTATACTTTGCTCATGTTTAAAGTATTCTGACTTATGAAATTGTTCTCTACGGATTTAGCAGTAATTGTATGAAACTTTTTATACTCCAATAAAGAGCTATTAGATGAACATGCAATGTACCTGCCTTAACATCTTGTAAACCTTAGTTTGTACAACTCCGAGTTCTAACCTTTTACTCTCTTTATGTATTACGTTTGCTCAGTTTTGTTCATGGCAATTAAGATCTCTTTAAATAAATGCTGATTTTCATGCTTATAACAGAGACATAAAGAGTTTAAGAGTTCAACAGTTTAAATAGTAACTGACAAAAAAATGTGCTATATATTTCAACTAAACTGTATAATTCATTGCCAGATAGAATTAAATCACTGGCACAATATAAATTTAAAGAAAAAAAAATCTAGGATGAATGTCTATACAAAATTAATGAGTTTTTCATTGGGAAAGTCATGCTTGTTTTAGAATTAGGACCTGGATTATGTGTTGACATTGTTAATAGGCTGTAATCTTACATAAATTTATCTTCAATTGCTATTCATATAATTTTAATGTTCTAGCCATTTTATGTATTGAATTGTATTATATGACTATTTTAATTTTGTTTTATATTGTATGGCTTTATGATATTCTCTATCATCAGATTAATTGTTTTATATTTTTAAGTTATGTTTAATTTTATTGTAGGCCTACAATTCTTGACCTTTATGCACTGCTTATGTGTCTATGCACAGTAAAAATCTTGAATTAAAATTAAAAATCCCTACAATGTATTGCCGGAATAATAAATACCAAGACATGTCTATAATAAATTGTCAATAACTAAAAAAAATGTTAAATGCCTTAACACAACTATATATATATATATATATATATATATAGTTACAGGGTGTCTTAAAAGTCCCACCCCCCCTATTAACTTTCTTATGAATACAGATAAAGTGATTTACTTCTGGGAATGTTTATATAACCAAATAAGGAGTTTTTTTGTGTATGCAAATCTTTTACACCCCCTCTCAAAAGGGGGTAGTTTGGGGGTAAGTCAAAATTTTTAAATAGGAACCTCTATCAAATGACACATCATTTTAAAGGTAATATTAAAAGAAGAAGAATGGCGGAAACTATAGGTCTCTAACATTAGTCTATCAAATTTGGTGGCAGTTTAAAGTTGGAATTATTTCATAAAACCCCCGCAGCTTGTTACATTTAAAATTGTTGTAAGGCAGACAAAACATTCACCAACCAGTTAGTTTTGAGAACTGATGACACCTAATCGTAAAACAAGTTATTACAAGAATCAACAAACACCAAAAACCACAAATAACATAGCATTTATTTGGTTTTGGTTTGTCTGACCAAAGTCCAGTAGGGCAACATGGGACTTTGGTCCCATTGGTTATATATATATATATATATATTTGGTGTATATATATATATATACACATCAAATCTGAATCATTCTTGAATCAAAATGTAAACATAATACCCACCAAATAATATCAAAATATGCACATAAAAAATACAGTAATACACACATTTTCTTTTTACAAGAACATATATCAAATGTAGATTAAACTATATAAAAATAATAATATTTTATTATAATAACTGCCAACTTCAATGATTCATATGAAATAAGTTAGTTGAAATATTTATGAAATAGTTTCGTAAGTAAAAGCCATATAAAAATAGTAACTTAAGTTTAATAACATTCCTACTCATGCCACCACTCATGTGGCCATCGATCAACCCAGGATAAAATGGATTGATCTTCTGCATGAATCATGACAGGACATCAACTGGAAAAAACCTCAGATCATATAGGCTGGCTCATTTGACATGATAGTTAAAACGGACAAGTTACTACCTAAACTATTCATAATTTATTGTTTCTCAGGGTGAACTGTTGTATTTTATTTGTTTCTTAGCATTTATTTATGCCTCGGCTATATTGTGCTTTTACCATATGATTGCAATGCTTGGCAATCAATTATTTATTGACATTATTATTAATTAGTAGTATTAGTTATCATTTATTATTGGTAGTATATACACTGGTTATGGATTTGTAATCTTGTTGTTATAGTTATATTGTATACCATTTGTTTTCTTTTGTATAAATGGTGATGTACAGTACGCACGCTGAAGGTCCGGCCTTCTGGCTGGCCTACTAGTCATATAAAAACATCGACTCTGAGCGAGGCAGTCACAGACAGATCGTAAAGGGTGATTGTTTACGCCTTAACAGAGTATTTGTATTTTGCTATTTCTTATAATTAGACCATTATTTAAAACAAAAACATCAAATAGGTTAAGAGTTTGAAAGTTAACAAACTAAAACGTATATCAATAACAACAATTAAATATATCATAAAAAAATTATAAATCAGTTAGTAAATTTAATTGAAATTAAGTAACTAAGAAATATATACTTCTTACTGTCACTAAGAAAATTATTTCTGTGATTTCCCGTACCATTAAAATACATATAATTTTAATTTAAATTGGTTTAAAATAAAAATTACGAGTTGGGAGTGACTCGTCAGTTTTATAAAACTCATGGACGGTTCTTCTAACAACACATTTGTCGAAATCGTCTAATTCTGTCACTGTTCTTTTTCTTTTGTATTTTTTGGGAGTTGTGAACGAACACTCTCCTTCCGCTGAAGTGTCCAATACACACTTTTCACGCCGAATTTCCTTTATAAGTTTTTGAAACGCCACATGCAACTGCAGTTTGTTTTAACGATTTTTTAATGGGGATTCGTTGTTCATCTCTTAATTTGGCTTCATTCGCCATGAACTCACTTACTCTCCAAATAATTTCACTAGCCTGACTTCTAGTAGTTTTTCCTTGGGCTACTTTAGGAATAAAGTGAGCCATAGTTCAGGCAGGAACCACTAAAGGAATAAACTATTTAGTACCTACCTTCACTAATTTTACAACCTTAAGAGTCTGCAGAGGCTGTCGGCCATGTTGGTTTTAATCTCATTAGAACAATGTTTTTTCGAATCGGACAAATGATCACGCGTGTCCAGAGAGTTATTTTTAAACGGTCTTTTCCAAACAAATTGCATTTGATCAAGAGTGAAATTACTCATTGAACTGCTTTGTGGATTCATAATTAGTTTAATAGAATAAATATACAAATTATTTAATTTGAAGTTTTTATTTCCACCTATTTTTCAAAACTAGGCGTATGTATTCATAATATCAAAAGCAAACCCAATGCGCAATATGATAGCATTTTAAATGACACATCATACACAACTTTTGGTAAATAAATAATGATAAAAATATGGATTCAAAATAACGTTGTTTTTATGAGAATAAAACCAGTATGGCCGACAGACTCTGCTAACTCTTAACACACTTAAGGGACACAAAAAAAAAAAACCACAAACTGACTTATTACACTACAGTAGTTAGATAAAAACAAACATATAAATAATTGTTTATCGTACACTTGAGTAAAAATTCTTAACACGCTAAACCACAAGCAAATATATCGCACGCAGTCTGGAAACGTACTGAATGTGCATCCGTAGATAACAATTAATGTAACTTATTTTAGAAGCAAGCATGGGAAAGACTCCTAGCGTAGGAAGGTCTGACAGTAGCGAATGTTTCCAGGACTGCTGGCATATTGGGCCCTCCACCCGTCTCCTCCCTATCACCGCTCGGCGGGCCCGAGGCTGGACCTTCGCCACACGGTCTATACCATTGGAAATGAATAAATAAATAAACTTGGTACAGTAGTAAAAAGGAAATCTTAGGTAAAATAACTATTGGAGGGTTTAATTTTTTTTTTTCAAATTTAGGTAACTATGCACTTTCTAGACACTTCTAAAATATGACTTCTTGTATTTTGTACATGACTAGTTTTGTACACCCGCTTATGAAGATGCATTGTTTACACATCCCATATAAAGTACCCTATATCTAAATAATGGTATACTAAGTGACATATTGATAATAATGAGTTTTATTAAGTTATACATACCTATTTACAACAATAATTACTATGTTGGACACATTTAATATATCTTATGTAAAACATTAATAAAGATATTTTTAATCTAAATTACTCTTGATCAAAAATTACCTAAACACCATTTTCTCAGAAAACAAATTGTGGTCTACAAGATAAGAACGTTGTTTTACATTTATTTGTTCTACAACCGTCGATCATCAAAATATGGACTAATATGGATTTCAAATCAGTGTGATGAGTGTAAATGAGCGAATGTAGTCTTTGTTATAAACTACAGTAAACTATTCCTTTGAAAGTGTCATCAATCTATTGACCAATGACAAAGAAACATAACTGCTACAGTTTTTAAGTATATTAACATAATAATCGATAACCACATCTAATTAAATATTACTATTCAACTGTAATATTTGTGGTCTATACTTTCTGTCATTAATGAACCTGTTAGGAATTGTATTAGAAATGTACTACTTACAAGTGTATGTTACAAGCATTTAAACAACACAAATAACAAATAAACTATTATCACAAGTCCTCCTCAATAGATAATGATGTTAACACTTATCAATAATGGGAACAGATAACACTTTCAACTCACCAAGACAAAAAATATGCTAATGAAATCAGTGGAGCACAGAATGAGAAGAGGCAAGAGAGTAAAACATTTCCTACCAGCCAAGAGAGCACAATGTCAGAGAATAGTGAAGGCCAATTAATTGTTCCACTCTCTATCTTGGCTGCTAATTAATTGTCAGGGTGCACTTCCCAGACTTTCTTTACACTTGTTACCATAGAAAGACCTCTTCTATCTGCTATTTGTTCATATATTTTGTAAGCTAATGTTTTTCGAGACATGTTTATTTTTTCAATAATACAATGAAAATTGTCTAATGCTTTCTATTCTTAATAAATATATTAATATAATATATGCAAATATGTAAACTGCCTTTTAAGATTTGTAAGCTATACTATTTATTATTTTATTTTCAATTATGTATAAAATTCAGTGTTTTTCATACAAGTGGGGGCTCAGTAAATACCATATCCTCACTTATTCCTTGGTTTTCTATAAAATATCTACATAAATACATGAAATGTTCCTGTCATTAAGCAAGTTGCATGAGGAATAGACAATGTCTACTTTCAACTAATTATTGGCTAAGTTATTTCATGATACAGTTGTGCATTTACATATCATATAAACATTTAAATATTTAGTTAGTAAGCAAATTTTACACACTAATATATACATTACTTTAACAGTAAACAATTAATTGCAACTTTGTTTTTGAAATTTGTTAATGATGGAGTATCAGATGAGGGAGAAAAAGGTAGTTGGACATTTGCCATCATTAAAAAAAAATTGCCACCTATGTAAAAAAATGTTTTCAACACAATTTATGTATAAATAATGACAATAGATTTAAATTGCAAAAAGTTACAATACAAGAGCAATACTCTAATAATACAATAGAAGGCTTGGAACAACTACATAATAATCAAATTAACAAACGAATATTCACAGAACTTTAAAATACTATAGATCTATAACTATACTATGATCAAAAAATTCACTAAGGGAATATATAGTTGCCACTAACCGACTGAACAGTTTAATTTTGAATATATTTAAAGGTTCATTAATACAATTTTGTTGTAATTCATTAACCCGGGAGAGGTCGCGCTGTTAGATTTTTTCTAACAAAATAGGTCCTTGTATTAAGATTTTTTTTATTTCTTGTCAAAGACTATTGAGCATCAATGTATTTGTAGTCGACTATATGTGACACATTTCTGGGGTTTTTCCATGATGATTCATCGCAGGGAGGGGTGGGGGGAGGCCGTTGAAGGTCAGGCGCTCCAGTCTTTCAGTGAAATTCTAACACGCGACGGGATACGTTCAGCTGAGTGTTAGACATTTTCTAACGGCGCGACCATTTTCGTTTCTTTTTTGTTTATATTTTTGAAATTTAAATATTGTAAATATAGTATTTATAGTGATATTTTATGTAGTGTTAGTGTTATTCAGAGTAATATATGTGTGTAAGAAATGGCTGTAAATAATAACGATAATTTACTTTTGAGTTGGATTGAAGAGGACGACGATAGTGACCAAAATTATTCGGTGGATTTTTTGTATCACCAAAAGTGATACTGTATGACAGCAATACGGGTCATTATTCATTTATAAACTGTATTTTGATTTTTAATAATAAAACTTGTCAAAGTAACTGTTAGTTTTTCATACCTGGTACTTTTTATATAATTATTAATTATATGTAAAAACTGTTATTTGATGAAAACTAATTAATATAAATGTAATTTGAAATATAACAACAAAATATTTAAAAACTAACTACAGTAAAGTGTCCTAAATAAAGAACGTCAAGTGTTAGAATTTTTCTATACACGCGACCAAATACGTATGACTAACAGGCGCGACCTCTCACGGGTTAAACATTTTCATCCAACAATATTGCAGCTATTTTGGGTCTTTGACAATATTTGAAAAGGTATATTTAAACTATTTTTATTTCTTATTACATAGGAATGTAGGCTATATCATGCTGAAGTATTTTCTGCACGTTAGTATTTAAATGAATTACAACTGTGTACATACGGTATACAAATTTATGATTCCTTAATTTGATAATAAAGGCCATCGATGTACTAATGTGCATAATCCAGATATTGTCCTTAAAGCCTTTTTATGTAATAATAGTATACCATTTTACAATTACCCTAATATAGGATATCATACAGAACCACGCTTTGAAAAACAAGCATAGTATGGTGATTTTAAATAGCTCTCCGGAAAATGGTTTTTAAGATTTTTCAATCAATAAATTACCCTGGTTATTACATAATCAATCAATCATTATGCATAATCAATATGTGGCTTCCATGACAACTTATCTATATATACACACCTAAAAACCTAACACTACTTAATGCACTTTCTGCAGAAATATCTCTTAAGTTAAAATTATTTGTTGGATTTTACTATCATTTAATAGGAAACCATTTGCCCTGAACCAGGAGTGTTTGGAAATCTGTTTGCATCAAGGAAAGTTGAGTCATATGCGTACATTATTGACTGAGCTCATATTATAGATGGAATTATCTTTAAAGTAAACAGGATTGGTCTAAGGTCGAACCCTATAGAAACCAAAATTAACTAATTCTTAATAACATAAACTATTTGTTAGCGACTGGATTTAATTTAGCAATTAATTTAATTTCACGTAGTAATTACTCTTATTTAAAATCATTAACAATATTTCAATACAACTCAATTAATTAAAACAAAAGAATGCAAGATCCAATGTAAACAATGTGGCAAGTGGGATCATTATTGTTATGAGAGATCCATACTTTCTAGCAGTGACTGTACTAAGAACATAAAACAGTGCATGGTGGGGTAAAAAATCTGTCGGGCATGCGCTGTTCGCAGGCCATCGACCATGAGTCTGATAATACTGATTTCAATTTAGCATCTTTTATAAGTATTGAAATAGTTTACAAAAATGTTTTTTAATACTCCTTTTGGGTGTTCAATCTTTGAATTTTTATTCAAATCTAATTTTTTTTCAATGTTCCTTCAGTAAGATAAATTTAAAATTCTAAAACTCAGGTTAGAAACTATGCTTGTAGTTTTTTGAAGGGTAAAAATAATAATTTTACAAAACACCCAATTACATAGGCCCCATTCATGCTCAGTGTAAAAATAATTTAATGTTAAAAAAGTCCTCAAATGAATATTTTAAAATAAATTTATTCTTTGATTTTTCCATAAAAAAAATAAATTGCCATGTGAAGAAATTACCTCCTCTGATAATCTAACTAATTTAAACCACTTTGAAACAGCAATTTTTCATCTTTTGAGGTTAACCTCAACAGTGCATAGTGGTTAACCAACAGAAAGCTGCATAGTTACCACAGTTTTTATTTATATCCATAGTAGTATTCCTATATTCCTGTATAGAGTATTATATCTCATAATTTGATATAAGATAAAACAAATTGAAAATGTATGTTTTTATGGGTGAAAATCCTATTTTTTTAGCAAAGCCAATTACACATTTATGTTCAACATAAACAAATATTAAATGATAAAACTGATAGAAATCTAAATTTTGTTATATTCATTTGATAGTCTTCCACATTTATTAATGAGTTTTCCCCATGATGGAATGATCTATGATTTCTATATTTTAGCTATTTTGAAACAATAAATTATATTATATGAGTTGAGTGGAATTGCTATTAACTTATCAATACAATTTTCGAAACCAAAATATTTAGCTGCTAAACCCTTGATCCGCCTACTACTTTTTTCCAAAACGCCGGAGGAATATCTGCAAATTTGCAGACGTTTTACTAAAATACATAGAAAATATTAGAATTTCAGAAATTTACTTATGTTTGGTACCATTTTGTTCACACAGAAACATACTAGTTAACTATAGGGCTACTAAATTAGATATATGTATTTATTTTATGTAGCAACACATATCAGAAATCAGTTTAGAAAAAATACAAAACGAGAGGGGTATGCCTAGGAAATTGTGTTATATATGTCAATTTACAGTACAATTCCAAGATGCCAAAATACTTAAAATGTTATGTTGTTTCAGAATATATATATAAGTTAGGTCTTATATAATACAACAAAAAATAAATAGTTTATACCAGTATAACCACACACAGTACACAAACCTAAAAATGTGTTACCATGGAAACTAATTTGTTTGTAAATTTAAAAAACATTACTGTAAAAACTAATTCAGGTTTTGCAAACAGAGCTTTTATAATGCAAACGAAGGCTGTACGCCTGATTTCTGGAGTACCTTTTGATCATCATTGTAAGCCATTACTTCTAAGGCATATAATTCTTACATTGCCATCTTTGTATGTTTATTATACTCTGCTCTATATTAAACAAAATCTGTCATTATTCTATATATCAGCTGATGTTCGTTCATTCATACAACACCAAACAGAGGGTTAACTAAAGTGTTGTGAGATGTAAGTACAGTAGCACTCAAAATAGTTTTAATTATAAAGGTGTACAATTATTTAACACGTTGAGGGCTAAGCCTGAAATGACAAAATTCATTCTAATCCTAAAAAAACACACTAATTAACAGAAAACACTTATGGGAAGCAAACACTTCTAAACTTGCGACTGACACACACAAATATCATTGGTTCGTATACAAGGGCCTGACAACGTAACGTCCTACCTCTACGAGATCCGATTTCACACTGATGAATCAACCATGCAACTACAAATGGCGGTAAAACCCGCCGCCAGGATGCGAGGAGGGTCCGCCGGCGCGGATTTATCCGCGCATAGCCACCGACGTGTTAATGCCTTACCTCAAAATATTAGATTTTTTCATTTGAGAAGTTTAAAGCCACATTGAACTATGCCCTAGCTAAAGCATATTTATATAACTTAACAATAATGAATTTCAAGACAATGATTTTAACTAATAATTAAGTTAGTTTAAATACTGTATTTGACTTTGTCATACAATATTTGTTTTTAGACAGTAAAATTCTTGATTCTTGAGCATTGTAGTAAGCACTAAAATTACGAACAACAAAAAATGCTTTTTAAAATAAATATAAATTTTGTATGGTATAAATAGTCTATACAAAAATAGAAACAACACTTTATTCACACCATTCTCATTGTTAAAGAAATATACACTATTTTCCTTATTCAATTACACTACACTATATTTTATCACTATAAAACGGCACCACACATATAAATGATCACTAAACACGTGTTAAAGAAATTTTTTTACATTATAATTATATTACAGCTAATTAATATAACTATTACTTTAGTTTTTAAGACCAACGTGCATAAACCGAAAATTACGCTGCTTTGTGTTTTGTTTACATACCATTTTATTTTCTTCCAGTTGTCATAGCAACAAACTAAATACACCATTCAATTCAACGACTATTCATAATTCCATCAATGTATAATCACAGTAACCTGAAGCAATTCACTAAAGCAAATAATTTAGTCAACCAATGCAGAGTCGGCTGAATTCAGCCAACAGACGTTTTGGTGACACATTTTACCAGCAAAAATCAGCCAACAGCAGGTGAGATAGTTAACTATTTTATTACTATATACATTCATAAGAACAGCTCATTAAACATTCAATGAAAAACAGAAACATTGTTAATAAAAACATTTGTAGGCCTAATGTTCTTTTATTAGCCTAGGATTACTATATTTAAGAGTAATTTATATGTAAAGGATTTATTTTGTAAGCTTAATAAAACATTTATTAGGCATATAAGAAAGCTTAACCAAAAACGGAAAGGTAAAATTGAAATCATTGCCAATAAACCTTAGACCAAGACCTAGGCTTATTTTAAAATACCAAAAATATAATTTTTTTAAATGCCAAAATCTGAACAATGTGACCTCTATTTACATCCCAAGTTGTTGTAAGCCAGTATTGGTAGCATACAAGCGTTGAAGGTAGTCCTAGGAACCTGCAAGTTTTTAAATTATGACCAAACAAAAGTTAGGTTATTGAATGGCTTTATCCCACAAGGCCCACCCAATTACTGGGCTCTTAAAAAATGCACACTATGAATAAAATAAGCATTTCGGCCCTAAACCAATACCTAAAATGAAATATCATTCACCCTCTAACTTAATTATTACTTACACGTTCTACTGGTTTGTTGCAAGCTCTAACATCCACCATAGCATTGGATTTGCTTTTATCTTGCACGATGTATCCATTAACAATGTCATCCATTCCACTCATTATCATGAAATAAACAATACAAGTAATGTGCCAATCAAACAATAAAATACTATAAATTAAATTTGACACACAAATTAAATCTTGTTCAATTCCCTGTATCCAATCAATCCAGCCTGCAATGAGAATCTACAAATTTAGTGGGATTGGGATTTGGGAATACAATTACAAATGAATATAAACCAATATTCTGACTTTTGACAACCGGCAAGCAGTGTTTTCATAATGCATTCTTTTTTTTATACAGTTAGTGTCCAGGACCAGGCTCGTTTTACATGCAACCATTCAGTTCTAATATTTTTGTGTTACTTTCCTTAGTTAGACAATAGAGTATCTAGTTAGTGTAGTGGTATAATAAGACTATTAATTAATATATTAGACAAGCTGAACATTATATACAATAAACATGTTTTCTAACACATATCATAAATATTTAATTTTTTAATTCTTTGTCCTACCGTCAGCAAAGAAATAACGTGCACCCGAGTTTGAATGTTATTTTCTAAGGGACCAAGAGGCCTACGAAAAATCTAATCACACCATTTTTTCACCGTTTAATTAATTGTACTTTAGGACGTATGCATTATGCATTTCGAAATTTTATTGCAAGTTTTAATAATTTTGACCGTAGTTATAACAAAAAATTACTGGAATTTTAATTTGTTTTCTCTGTGCATCAAATTCACACCGTTATTACTAAAAACCCCTTTAATGTATTCCATTCATATTTAATACCTGGTTGGTAAGATGTTTTTGTAAGTTTTATAAATTTTTGAATTTTAACATTTCGACAACAAATATTTTATCAATTCCCTAAACATTGTGTACTCGGCTTCTAGAGGTCGTATAATTAATTACTTGGTCTTGTTTTTATCCTTATAATATATATATATACGAGTAGACATTAAATTTATGGTGAAACTTGCAGATCAGGCACATGTCTTCAATTATTCATGTAACATTATTTATGTTCAAATTAGTTAGGATCCCTACAGTATATTAACCCACAAAATATACGGGCATGAAACACTGTATTGTATACGGAGTACATATTGTCATTTGGTAAAACATGCATAGCACTATAACGCAACTGTTTCATAGTTTGTATTACAAGGTAAGGTTTATTTTGATTGAATAAGTTATTGTGAAAATCTAATTATTATATACGCTTAATCTGTTATGATTGTTTTCCTGGGACATTTTTAAAAAGATATTTGGGGACAGTTTCATGGCAGATAGGCACCATACTCACTACTGCCAATATCTGCCTTGGAAGAAAAGCTAAGACTGGCAAAAGAACAGTTTGATTCTCTGCATGGCATATTGTTGTACATTTATTTTGGAGGTGGAACACCTTCTAGGTTGGGGACTGCTCAAGTACGTTACTTGCACGATCAGTTTTCTCGTATAGATATATAGTTGTAAACAACTCTAGATCTACGAATTATAGTTAAATATTTCCCAGAATAAGTTGAAATATATTTATCGAACAAAG
>JAQJVL010000001.1:3249277-3316822 GCA_035578905.1 Stictocephala bisonia
GATGCATGGAAGAACAATCATTTCAAAGAGGATGAAAATTTGATTACTTTTAAAGTTGAGAGTAAAACATTAGGAATATATTGAGAACAATGGGGTTTACAATTATTATTGTATTGGTGTAACGAAACTATCTGTAGAATAAAGTGTGAAATTTGTCATCATCATTATTTTTTCTACTTTATTTAATAACTTGCTTATAAGTGGCCATATATGTTATTAGATGAACGAACAAAGGTTGTGGGTTAAGAATATGATATACAAACTAATTTTCTGAAAATTGCAAAATGCTATACAAGTTTTAAAATAGCTGTAACTTTAGGCGGGTTGGACATTAATCAGCATATGTATATATATTCTAAAAGGAAATTTAAAAATCTACAATTTCTTTCCTATTCATACTTTTCGTTTATGAATAGGTTTAGACAATATGATGCAATGTTTTATGAATATTCTGACGTAAATTGATTTTTTTTTGTAAATTTCAACTTTTTCCGAGGGTATAGCTCGAAAAGGGTTAGGAATTAGAAAAAAACATACGATATAAAAGTTTTAGATAATTTTAAGAACTCCATTTTATTATCTAAAAATATTTCTCTCCGATGCACCGTTTTCGAGATATAAGCGAAAAACCCAAAATCCGTACCTTTAACCCCCCCCTCTCCCCCCCGCTCATCACCTAGGAGTCAGGACTTTTGGTATGTCAACAACCTAAGCACCCTAAACAAGTTTCTGAAGGAATCGTTTAGTTACCTGCTCACGCACTCTACACCTCATTCCTTGACTGGACTACAGCGTTATTTATGGAACAAAGTTTATTTCGTTGAAAATCGACATTTACCACCACAGCAACAAATGAAATTCGTCGATAATCGATGTTTCAGTTTTAGGGTTAATTCACTAACATAACCAATCTAAACCTTACATAACATAACTAAACCTAAAACAACGTGACCAAACCTAACATAACCTAAACAAACCTAACATAACCTAACCAAAGCAGTGGTAGTGAATTAATGGATAAGGTCCAAATCCTTTATTGTTAATACCTTAACCAAAATATCTGGTGAAAATTCAACGTAGTATTGATACAAGTAGGTTACGGCATATAGTTTTGAAACAAAAAAATGTTGACTAACAATTAATTAGTTATATTTGTGTTTAATTCCTATCCCAATAGCAAACTGTATAAATTAGTGTTTCTTATTATTTTCATTTTAAACTGATACAAATTTATTATGACAAAAAAATTCTTAAGTTATAGATTTATACAAATAGTTTTAGCAAAACAGCCAGGGCCGTAGCTAGGCTGGGGCAACCGGGGCATTGCCCCGGGGCCCCCGGCCAGGGGGGGCCCCCAAATGAAGGTGGAAAAATTGAAAATGAAATTAAAGTTTATGTGAAATTTATTGATTACTGTAGGGATATTTCATCGAATCATCAAAATGTCTTTATAAAAAAATATTTAAATAGCTTTTCAATATAAAATAATGGACAGATATTGTTCTCACAGAGATTTCGTAACAAAAATAGACAGACTATCAATCAGCCTGTCAGTTGTCACGCAATTAAAGAAGTGCAGTTTGCACTTTTAGTTCACCTTACTCCCCCATCCCCAACAGTAATAAACTCGTCCTGACGTCGACGTGACGTAGACGGCTCCGTCTGCCGACTGCCTCTGCCACAGCTGACAGACGACAGTGAGAGTGACTACGACTAGTGACAGACAGCCCGGATAAGGTTATGTTATGTTGATGGTAAACTAACACCAAAAACTGACGTTTTGGCGTTCGCGTCCGTTACTCGTTTGTTACGGTGTTATACAATTTGTATTCTTATTCTTGTATTTGTTAAAATGAAAAGAAGCTATCAAAGTGGGGCAAAGAAAAGGCAAGACAAGAAGAAAAGAGAAGAGGATGCTTCAAAGTGTTCTTCCACCCTATCTGCTTGGTTAAGTCCTACTACTAGTACTACTACAACTAAAAGTACTAATGTCACATCTACATCTAGTACTGAAACTAGACCAATAATTGGTGAGTGGTTTGAATTTAGATACGGTATTTAGGCCTAATTAATTAGCTTGGCCAATAACTATATAATTAATATCTTAAAATTTAACTATGTTAAAATTAACTGTGTTAAAATTTAACTAGAGTTTGAGTGTTTGATTGAGTTTAGACCACTGTGTCTGACTCAGACTGCAATCTATTCTAATCTAATAAGCAATGTTTGTTTGTGAATTTATCACTAGTCATATATAGGCTACATATTACCTACTATTGTGTAGTGGTAATTTAATTTTTTATGTGACTTTTATGATTCCTTTGGTTTCTACTTCTTTCTGTGTAGGTATTTTATTTGTTTATACATGCACAGCAGCACAGCATGAATATCTATCATAGTAATTTTATATCTTTCTGTGATAATATGATGTAAAAAATGCACCACACTCGCTTGCACATTCATTATTTATGAGGCCATGTATCTACTCTACTGTATAGGTACATCAGCATCAGCTAGGCTGAGCTAGGCTATGTACTAAAATTGGGCTCGGCAGATTTAGTCCTAATAGTATGTTTTTCCAATGCAGGTGAAAGAGGTTTTGTTATATCTTTACAATGTTATTAAAATTGGCTTTAAATTATATGTTATATGTAACTAAATGATATTTTGACTTGCTATTTTTTATTGCAGCCTCAGTCCCAGGAAATGAGATTGAAAAGGAAGTTACAGCTCAAGATAACGCTGAAGAAAGTATTGATGAAGAAGTAACATGCCTAGGGCTAGGGCATCAACAAGAAAATTGTGCCAAACCTCCAACAAGTCCTACGTCAAGCAGTGAACTGATCGGCGTAAATGATCAAGTAAGTAGACATGCCAAGTACAGAATACTTATATTATATTTTTCAACATAACAACATATGCTGTTTTATCGCCCTAAACATGGAATATTTACGATAAAATATTCCATGGTTACATGGAAGTAAACAGTATTACTTCCATGTAAACATGGAATTACAGTAAGTCCCTATTGTTATGATCATGTTTGTAAGAAAAAAATACTAATGCATTGCAATCTACTTACAGGTGGAATGTAGCCAGACGAATAAAATTAATGAAACTTGTTTAAACACCGGAGAACCCCATTTTCCAGACCAGATCATCGATCCAGAGGTGAAAAAACGAATTATTGAATTAGGACCCTATCAACCAGTTGGCCCATTTCCATATGATGGAAAACAAGGTAGGTCCTTTTCAGACAATTATTTTACCCTGAAGTCAAAGTCTGGGCTCAAACTGAAAAGAACTTGGTTGTGCTATTCGTCCAAATTGGATTGTGTTTATTGCCAACCTTGCTGGTTGTTTCCCCAGAAAGGACCTGTAGGAGGATGGGATTCAGGATTAAGGGACTGGAAACATTTGTCTGATCGCATAAAGACACATGAGAATTCACAGCACCATGCTGATTCCTGCTTGGTTTATGAGCAATGGCGACGTCATGGCTCAATAGACGATGCACTAGAAAAAGGTTTGAAGGAGGAGCGGAATTTTTGGAGGAAAGTTTTGAAGAGGGTCTTAGATGTCTCCCTTATGTTGGCAACATACAACCTTCCTTTTCGTGGAGACAGTTGGCATATCACTGATAGAAATAAAGGTAATTTTCTATCATTGATTGAATTGCTGTCAAAATATGACACTATCCTAGAAGATCTAATTACAAGGCCTAGTGGTACTGTTAATTATCTCAGTCCAACAATTCAGAATGAAATTATTTCTCTGATGGCTAGTGAAGTGCTTAGTGGAATTAAAGAAGAGCTTTTGAGTGCGCCTTTTTCCTCCATAATTTACGACACAACACAAGATGTAAGTAAAGTAGATCAGCTAAGCGAAGTTTTTCGCTATGTAAAGATTGACCATGACCAACTCGGAAAACCTTGTGAGTTGAGAATTTGTGAAACGTTTACATCTTTCACAGCAGTTACTGACCAAACCGCTTCGGGGCTAGAAGACGTCATCATAAAATCAATTTCAGAAAAAGGCCTTGACATAACAAAATGCAGAGGACAAGGATACGATGGTGCATCGGTCATGAGTGGTGTGTATAATGGAGTACAAAAGAGAATCCAAGAACTTGCACCCCATGCCTATTTCATTCACTGTGCCAGCCATCAGTGGCGTAGCCAGGGGGGGGCCTGGGGGGCCCAGGCCCCCCCCGAAATTTCGGGACCAAAATGTATTTATATTTTTAACCAGGATAGGAAAATAAAATAATAGTTGATATTTATAATACAACAATCAGTACTATGCATTCAATCGAAGGTCCTCTACAGAATTATATTTGTATGCGTGGACAACTGGTGTGGTAGTGTAAATGATGGGTGGGTAGGCTACATGACATTCACGTAGATACGCACTACGACTACGCAGTGCAGTGGACAAGACAACTCCACCAACTCAGTATGTGTATGACAGATGTTTTGTTTTGACTCGAGTAGTCATCAGACCTCTCACTCGCTCAACGCTCGTCTCGGTGTCCGTCGCACTCACAGTTCACACTCATCCCCGACAGATCGCTCCACGAGTCACGTCATTACCACCAGTGTCAGTGAAAAACTGCGATTTGCTCAGTGCGATTGTAAATAATGTTAATGTGCAAGTGCGTGCTACGTATTTTGGTCAGTTGAAAGACGAAATTTAGCAGAGTGGTGTGTTCAATATGAAGAGACGGACAATTGATCATTTTTTTAAAGCCAAAACTCTAAAAACAGAGGAAATTCCTCCTGATAGGTTACAAAGTGAGGGTGGAAGTCGAGAAGTGCAAGGAGCTAGGCCTACCATTACTACAACTGATGCTACCGGGAACAACCAACACTCTCAATCGGACATTGGTATCATTGTTGACAACATTTATGGAAGTGGAACAGCAGGCCCAGCAGGTAGGTCTACTACAAACAATGAATTGAAAAATAAGATTTTGACGCAAATATTTATACCTGATAAAAACTTTGCCTTCCCAATCAGTGAACTTACCAATAAAAAAAGGAAGTTTCAACACAGTTGGTTTGATAAATGGTCTTGGCTGGCTTACTCAAAGGAAAAAGATGGTGCATATTGCAAACACTGCATTGCATTTGGGCCTGAATTTTCGGGCAAAGGTGCTCATCAGAAAATGGGCTCACTTGTGGTAGCACCATTTAGAAAATGGAAAGATTCATCGGAAAAGTTTATGGCTCATGCCAATTCAGAGTATCATAAATTTTCAACCATCGCCGCTGATACCTTTTTAAAGGTTTATAGTGGTAAAACTGACGATGTCGCTACTCTAATTGACACTCAAAAGGGCTAGACTTAAGGAGCAAAACCGTGAATACTTGAGGCCTATCGTCGAAACAATCATATTTTGCGGAGAAAATGAAATTGCTCTTCGTGGCCATCGTGATAGTGGACCGCTATCATTAGAGAAGCCCACAGAAAAAGATGGCAAATTCAGAGCGCTGGTTCGATTCCGTGCTTTGACCAATGAAAAGCTCAAACATCATCTGGTAAATGGTTCTAAAAATGCAAACTATTTAAGTCCAGATATACAAAATGAAATAATTGAAGTCTGTGGGACCTTGATTCAAAGAAAACTTGTACATGAGATCAACAGTGGGGATTGTTTTTCAATCCTAGGAGACGAAACAATGGACATATCAGGTAGGGAACAGTTTTCCTTGTGCATTCGACATATCTCAAAAGACTCAATATTGAAAGAGGACTTTCTCACATTCACTCAGATTGTAGACGTCTCAGCCGAAAGCATTGTAAATGTTATATTTCAAAACTGTGATACATTAAATTTGGATATGACAAAAGTCGTTGGTCAAGGGTATGACGGCTGTTCTACATTTAGTGGCCATATCACAGGTGTGCATAAAAGATTTCAAGAGTTGTATCCAAAAGCTGTGTATGTCCATTGTTCAGCTCACAAACTAAACTTAGTTTTGAGTGATTCACTCAACATTCCTTGTGTAAGAAACTGTCTTGGTACAGTAAGTGAAGTATCAAATCTTCTCAGAAACAATGTACAAGCCAGCGATTCATTGAAAAAACACGTTTCCAGGCTAGTACCAAGCAGTAAAAAAACTCGTCTTTTGGGACTATGTGAAACAAGGTTTATTGAGCGTCAAGATGCCATCAACACATTCTTAGAGATTCTGCCAGCCATAATAGTAACTCTCCAGGAGTTGTCTGAAAGTAATAGGGCTGTTTCATCTACGGCGTCAAATCTGCTCTTAGGAATGGAAAAGTGTAGCTTCTTCATTTCCCTGGTCATTTGCGAGTTTTTGTTCAGCCTTACTTTGCCCTTATCAAATTACTTTCAGAAGACGGGAAGTGATTTGTCATCGGCAATAAATTACGCTGATGATGTCACAAAGACTCTAAAAGATCTACGCGAAACAAATGAAGAAGGAATGACAAATGACATTGAAGTGTTTTCCAAACTCTTTAAGAAGGCAGAGACCTTGTTAAAAGATAATTTTGATGTTGAAATAAGTGTTCCACGGCAATCGAAACGTCAAACTCAGAGGGAAAATGTGCCCCACAATACTCCAGAAGAGTATTATAGGAGATCAATTTTCGTTCCTTGCATAGATACATTAATTGCTGGTCTTTCAGATCGGTTTGGAGCAAACAAACCATTGTTAAAGGGGTTTGATATACTTTTGCCTAAAAATGTGGACAAATCCAAGGTTGAGATACTAAGTGACTTAAAACTGTACTACGAAGATAAAACTACTCAATCTACAATCGAATCTGAGTATCTACTTTGGTGCACAAAATGGAGTAAAGTGGAAAACAAAGACAAGCCTCAACAAATTATGGCAGTTTTAGACAGTTGTGATAAACTGTTTTATCCCAACATAAACTAAACTACTTGATCCAGGTTCTTGCTACCCTACCAGTGTCAACGGCAGAAGTGGAGAGATAGTTTTCCTCACTAAAAAGGATCAAAACGTACCTCAGAAATTCTATGGAAAACGATAGACTTACCGGATTAGGACTACTAACCGTTCACTATCCAGGCCCTATAACAGCTGACGAGGTCCTTGACGAGATGGCGCGGAGTGGGAAGAGGAAGATTTTGTTCTGAGATTAAGTCAAGATTGTTTTAAAAGATCAACTCAATTTTATTCTTGAATTAATTATGTTTTGTTAATTAGAATTAGTTGTTTTCTTTAATAAATTCAGATTTGTATGAATTTGAAATTTTTAACTATCATCCTATTTATTCCAAATAATTTCAAACTTGACATTTGTCTTTATGGTAAAGTCATGGTATACCGCTAGTATTCTAAAAAAATAGCCTATTGTGGTATGAAAATAGTTTCAATCATTCCACTTTTGAACGAATTTAGTGTGTAATTCATTTTATGAAAGTTATTAAGGATTATGCATCCTAAACCTATATCACAAATTTTAATAAATTCATTGACATTTGTCTCCTAAAAAAACAAAAAACAAAACAAGTGTATAGGTACTGTACTTATGAATGAAGTATAACACAAAAACCTATATTGTGGTTAAATTGTGTTTTACTAACTGACACTATAGGCCTACTAAATTTGGCTTTAAGTTTAATTATAAAAGGTTATCTTTTAATAGTTTAAACCTGCATCTACACCTTTTCCAAGTTTCTTCCAGAAGTTAGCAGTTGTATTTGCGACAGTGTCAATTTGTATTCGAGAAAACAAATATATTTGAGAGAACAGCTGTTCAATTCAGATTGTAAACATCTCATTTACAAGTGATATGTTCTCAACTACATTTGATATCTTCGCAAATTCAAGCTATACCTTCTCGAATAAACTTGGAAAAAGTGTAGTTTGTGCCCATAGAATATGGAGCTTGAAAAGTGGTCTAAAATAGCACTTAAGGGCAATAAAATTCCAAAAATTTTCGGGGGAGGACCCCCGAACCCCCCGCTTGCCTGGGGGGTATTCCATACCCCCCAGACCCCCCGGTGTGTGCCCCCCCCGAAATGAATTCCTGGCTACGCCACTGCCAGCCATAATTTGAATCTGGTTCTTAAAGATGCCGTTGAATGCAATCGAGAAATAGCACAATTTTTTGAGACGGTGCAAAATATTTACAGTTTTTTTGGCCACAGCATTGTTCGGTGGCAAGAACTAAAAGTCGTTTCTGGTTGTACAGAGAATCCGAAGGCTCCTGGTCCTAAAGACAAGGTAACATTAAAGACTTTAAACCCTACACGTTGGGCAGGGAGATATGAAGCTGTGTACGCTTTAAAGGAAAGGTTCGGTGATGTAATGAAAGCCTTAAATAAAATAATTTTGACAAGCAAAAAGCCAAAGGAAAGGAATGAAGCTGAGGGGCTCAAAAAAAGGTTAGAATCTTTTAGTTTTGTTTTGGTCTTGACTGTCCAGTGCAAAGTATTAGGGGAAATAAACATTGCCTCAAAATCCTTGCAAACGGAATCTATTGATTTAATGACAGCGTACGATCTCCTAGGCAATGCTTTATTGAAAGTAACCGAACTTCGTTGGTCCTTTGAAGAAGTCTGTAGTGAAGCAGAAGAAGTATGTTCAAAATGGGGGATTACGATTACCCATGAATTTATTAGCCAACGTGCAAGAAAGGTAAAAAAGCACTTTGATGAACTTTGTGAAGACCAAAGACTGACAGATCCTAAAAGCAATTTCAGAGTGACAATATTCTTCCCAATGGTTGATACTATAGTGTCACAAATTGACAACCGTTTTAAAGGCATGAAGCAAGTGATTGATGCCTATAAAATTGTTCACCCTTCTTTCCTGGCCTCATGTTCAGATGAAGAACTGCGTTGTGAAGCTGATAATTTTGTAAGCAGATTTTCAGATGATGTAACGCCATTGTTCAAAGCTCAGATTTTATCAGTAAGGAATGCTTTTCAATCCAAATTAAAGGATTTCAAAGAAGTAAAAGAAGTTGCAAATCTCCTACTCATTGAAAACAGTTCCCTAGCATCAACCTACCCGGATGTACTAACAGCATGCTTTATGTACCTCACAGTCCCTGTGACAGTAGCCAAAGCAGAGAGATCATTCTCAAAATTAAAACTCATCAAAAACTACCTGCGAAGCTCCATGTCCCAACAACGTCTCACTGATTTGGCTCTTTTGTCTATTGAAAATGACAGAGCCCGAAAAATAGATTTTGACCGAATTATTGATGTTTTTGCTAGTGTCAAGTCAAGAAGAAAGTCTTTTTAGTAAGTTCAGTTGCATTCTCACTATCAAACTAGTTGGGCAATTTTAAACTTGAGAATGAGTGGGTATTACCACCATTGATCATATATAATCAATGGTATTACCAGTATTACCATAAACACCATAAATAAATATACAATTTATTGTGTATTCAAAGGTATTACATAATTAATGATATTACTTGTATGTTTATCTACTAAACTATATTGCTTGGATGTAGGCCTAAGAAGAGACTAAAAAGTTTTAAGACATCAGCACTTATGTCTTTATATATTTATTATCTATTGTGAATAAAATTTGAAAAAATAATTATGTTTTTAATTTTCCTTTCAGCACTATAAATAGAATACCAATCACAATGGTAAGCTGAAAAAATAATGGTTCTAAAAACCAAACTAATGGCACCAGGGCCAGGAGTCATACAAATTTGCATATAAAATCATTACCAGTTTATGACTTACCGTAGAAATTTGTAAACATAGTTTATGCAAACAATTAAGTATTATAGATTTAATAAGAAAAAAAGGTAATAATAATAATAATAGGATAATAATAAAAAAAATGCACATAAATTCTAAGCCTAAAGATCCAATTACTGTATGCTTATATCTATTAATTAAAAAAAGTGCGAAATATATAACAAAGGGGGGCCCCGAATGGACTTTCTGCCCCGGGGCCTCCAAGGGCCTAGCTACGGGCCTGAAAACAGCCTTAAATCTAACTCTTTTTAAACCTTTAGATGAATATATGAATTGTTCTATGCACAGCATAGTTCTATAACAGTCAATTATATTAAACTTTTGTTAACCTTTGCCGAGCCAACGACGTCAGCTCACGTCATCATAGAAAATGCTTTAATAGCCAACAACAATATTAGACGCAGCAATCTATATTAAATTTTATTTTGACTTTGAGCATTTTAATCACCATTATATACATGCTTGGTAACCCAGCCCAGTACACTAATGACAATCTGCCGTGATGTGAGGACGTATAAACAGTTATGTTTATAAACAGTAAAACAACGGGTGGGCCTCCCATTGACTCGCACTACACCTAAAGCCAACGACGTCCCCTCACATCGTGTGACTGACAGTCTGCACTCTGCAGTTTGGAACTGCGCGATACAGCAACTTTTACAATTTATTATATTTTACAATTTATTATATTGTAAAATATAATAAATTTTATATATATTGTAAAATATATTTAATACACAAAATATATATTTTGTAAAATATATTGTGCACTAACATTATATTTTACAATTTATATAATGTTAGTGCATTTTATATTAAATGCCAATGACAACTTATCGGATATTGTAAATTACATCAGTTCATACCTTTTTCATTTTACTGTTATATATTTTTCTATTTTTTCAATGTCATGCTATTTATACATTTTTTTACATTTACTCTTTGACATTTATATGTGGATTTTATACTTGGTAACTGTTTACAACATAATAGTACTTGTATATAATGTATGCACACACTTTTATATTCAAACGTTTTACATAGTTTTATTCTTTACACTTATAGAAAATTGTTCTTGCTTTATTATAATTATATTAGTAGAGTTTACACAAACAACTTCCACAACTTTTTGGGGGTTGTAAAACTTGTAGCTTATACCTTTTATCATTTATCAATATGTTCACTTTTATTTATGCAACATTAAGTGTTGTATATTTTGTACATTTACTCATTACATGTTTTATTTAAAATTTACCTTAGTGTTTTATTCCCTTCTAAAGTACTTATTAAAGTTAAAAAATAAGTTAGCTTTAGGATTTTAATATTCTTTTATTAATGACTATGAGGGACGTTTTGCAGTAAGCCTATTTAGCTCAATATTTATTTGGCTTGCAAAGGGTTAATATTTCATGTGCTATGCCAATTGTAATTGTACATTACTTAGTGGAATAAAAATGATTTTAATTTTAACTAGATTAGGACTATAGTACACAAGTTTTAAAATTCAAAACGTATATATTTAACAATTACAAAGTGACCTACATATTGTCATTAAAATCTCAGGGGGCGCTAGACAATGTGTCGCCTTAAAAAAAAGGTCAAATATATAGTTGTGCGTTCATAAATAAAAAGATGTTTTTTTAAATTAACATTGCTCTTATGGATAGTCAAATCTTTTTTAATTAACATTGCTCTTATGGATAGTCAAATCTTTTTAAATTAACATTGCTCTTATGGATAGTCAAATCTTTTTAAATTAACATTGCTCTTATGGACAGTCAAATCTTTTTAAATTAACATTGGTCTTATGGATAGTCAAATCTGGCAAGAGCCCTCTTACCGAGATTGCCTGCTAGAAGCAGCACCTCCCAACTAAAAAGGTAATAAAAAAAAACTAAATATATTCTGAATGGCCCAAGATTTTGTGAACCAAAGAATCTATGTACGGAAAAGTTAATCTTTGTCTTCTTTTGAATTAAAGTAACAAGTGGTTGTTTATCCTATTCTGTTTTACCTCTACATTTTGAATTAATATAATCTCATAAGGCCCTTACCAGTGCTACTCATATGTAACAATCAAACATTAAGTTGTGTAAACAAATCAAAATTTCTTTCTAATACAGAGTTTCCTATCCTACTAAAAATTAATCTAACTATACCAAATTGTACCTGATTCAAATAAGTAGACTAAATTATTTATTTAAGGTACTTACATGCTGTATCAAATACTTTCTTGTATTTGCTTTCCAGCTCAGTCTGAGAGCATGAAGATCTACTTTCATCACTAGCAAGTTCATTGGCTATTTCTTGCACTCTTTTTAGAATATAGCTTGGAATACAGTCTGTTCAAAGAAAACATAATGTAAGTTAATATAAGTTTTATCATTTAAACTTTTGTAATTGTAAAATCTAGAGATAATGGTTGTCATCATGGTTTGTTTTAATAATACAACAAACATGAGAATGGAGTCCCACGAATGTAAACTTTGTTAATCTGGAGATCTACATAATAGAAAACAAAGATTAGCAGAGTTAACCCTTTCACTACCAAGCGTCTCATATATGAGACTCATGAACTTTCTAAATAGACCAGCGTCACATATTTGAGACACATAGGTTTTTGCTTATAAACCAGACAGACGTCTCACTACTGAGACTCTTGGTCTCTTAAAATGGACCAGGGTCGCATATGTGAGACGCTGTCAGAGTGATATTGAACTGTGTCTTAAATTACTATGGGCTGTGTTTAGGATTTAAAATATATATGGTGGGCTGGAGAAAGGCCCGTCACACATATGCAACGCTTGGTCTCTGAGTTGGATAATATTTGTAGTTGGTAAGACTGATTTTTCCTGTTTCTTTGTTTGTCTGGTTTGGAATGACGTGTTCTGTTTAGCCTCTCGTTGTGGTCTTAATTGTGTGCTCTGTTTCATTACAGTAAACATGTACAATAGATTTGTGTTAATCTTGTAATATTAATTATACTTTTTTTATATTTTGACGTCTACTTTATCTAAACAATGAGTCGTAAAAGATGTTTAGAAAGAGATAGTGAAGTGGATCGTGAACTGTTACATGATCTGAGTGATTCCAGTAGTTCATCCTCATTATTTTCATCGGGTGGTGAAAGTGAGTATGTACCTGAAGAAAAAATTGATTCTGAAGACAGCAGTAATCATGAAGATGATGATCCAAATGAACTGTTGTGGCAAGATACAGCCAATGATCCTGTAAGTTTTAATTTTACTGGTCAGCAGCAGATTAACATAAATGTAACAAATCCAGTTGATGTTTTCTTAAAGGTTTTTGATCTTGATCTCTTAACAAAAATGGTGACATGGATAAATAAACGTGCTGTTAGAGTTCGAGGTGTACCAGCTCCCAAATCAAGTTATATAAATCAATGGAAAGATACAAACATAGTTGAATTAAGAACTTTTTTAGGACTTTGTATTTTAATGGGTAATATCCAAATGCCATCTTTAAAGCATTACTGGAATAAATCAGGTTTATATCACCACCCTATATTTGGAAAATCTATGGCAAGAAATAGATTTGAAATTCTGCTAAAGTGTTTGTGCTTTTATGATGCTGAAACTGATGATACAACTACTCCCTTGCACAAAATAGAAAACGTTATGTCACACTTGCTAGCTAACTTTCAATTAGTTCTAAGTCCAGGAAAAAATCTTGCGCTTGATGAAGCAATGATTTTGTGGCAAGGGAGACTCAGTTTCTGCCAGTATATAAAAAATAAGAAGAACAAGTATGGGGTAAAATTATATGAACTCTGCACAAGCGATGGATTCATATTAGATACAATTTTGTATACAGGCAAAAATACTGTAAATGTACCTGGTAAAGGGCACACATTTTCTGTTGTTACCAAACTCTAAGAAAAATATTTAGATAAGGGCCATGTTGTATTTACTGACAATTATCACAACAGCGTAGAGTAATTCTCAGTTTAAGGCAAACTTATATTTGTGGTACACTGCAACCCAATAGAAAAGGCAATCCAAAAGATGTTACAGGAGCAAAAACTAAGAGAGGTGAGTGTGTAAGTCGTCAATGTGGTGATATTACTGTACTTGAATGGGTGGACAAACGCAATTTCTTAATGATTTCTACTGCCTATGGACCAGGATTAACAAATGTCACAACAAAACGACAAGTTGTTGTTGAAAATCCAAAGATGGTTGCTGCATATAATGAAAATATAGGAGGGATCGACCACAGCAACCAAATGATTTCGTATTACTCAACACCGAGAAAGAGTCTGAGATGGTACAGAAAAGTTTTTTTTCATTTTCTTGATGCGAGTTTGTGGAATTGTGCCTATTTATACGCTAAAGTCAACAACAAGAAAATGCCGTATTTAAACTACCGGGAGGTCATTGCTAAAACCTTTTTGGAAAAAGAAATCAGTGATGTAGTTCCTACTCTGTGGACTCCTACACAAACTTCTCAACACTATCTTAACAAGGAAGTGAAGAGATTGAGATGTCGCAATTGTAGGAAGAATAAAAATAAGAAGCAGCTGACTTGGTTTTCTTGTACTAACTGTAAGGGAAACAATGGAGAAAAAAATTGGACTTTGTGCTGGACATTGTTTTCAGCAGTGGCATTTGACAAAGTAAACATTTTTAAACTGTTTACAAGATTAATGTTTTGTATTCTAAGGACGTGTTTTATTTACTTAACATGATATGTTATTGTTCAATATTAAAAGATTTCAATAATGTGCTTAATTTACAATAAATAACCTGATTTTGTAAATGTACCGACTTTTTTTAACCCTGTGACAATTAAATAATAATTCTGAATAGTATAAAATAATTTTAAATTATTTATTATGTAACAAGTGTATGCCAATATAATTATTATACATCTAAATAATACGCCTAAAATGTATATTTATTTATGTTTACTGCGTATCAAATATGAGACACTTGGTCCATGATATAATTTTCATGTCACTGACCAGCGTCTCACATACGAGACGCACCCATTTTCATATAGCATTAGGCTTGGTCCATGGGGAGGTACACTAAAAGAAAGTTTGGTCTGAGGGAGAAGATCAACTTTTTTGTCATAGTTCATATAAAAGGTTTAGATTTTACCCCTTGGTAGTGAAAGGGTTAAAAAAACTCATTATTATACATAACACTACTTTATATTTCTGAAAATGATATGAAAATAATATTTCAAAGACAAAACTATTAATGACCTACATTACATTAGACTTTAACCCAACTACTGGCAACTAAAAATTCTCTATTGGCAAGCCTTTTTTGGATCTTTTGCAAGGATATTTTCAAAAAAATCATTAAAAATAGTAAATATAATATATTTTTATACTGCTATACATAATTTTTTTTTAGAAAATTCCAAATTTTATAATAAAGTAAGATTTAAATAATTTTTTTTTTTTTATTTTGTTGTTGAAAATTTAAAAAAAATTTCTTGTATTGGGATGGAGGGGGGACCATACGAATAAAATAAGTAAAAATTTAATAAATTGAAATCCCAAAATATAAAAATTGGCAGAAATGTTATCTAGTTTCATAAAATATATATACATTATTAGATGTGTTTATAAATTAAATTTGTATCACCCTAAAAGCACAACAATAAATATCAAAATCAAAATTGTGATTATTTTTTAAATAGTTCTAATTAGTAGAGTAAATAAAATTAAGGATTTAGGAGTCTATATGATTTATACATTATCTGTTATCCTCATGTTGAGGCATGCATAGCTTCTTGTTCTAAACTGATGGGTTTTATTTTTAGATAAAGTATAAATTTTAGAAATACTGAAACTTTAATTACGCTTTATTTCTCATTGGTCAAGTCGAGGTTGGAGAGTGGTGCAGTAATTTGGAATCCATTTCACATAACTTATAGAGATGCACTAGAAAGAATTCAGAAACGCTTTTTACAATTTTCATTTTATAAATGTTTTAATGTCTACGTGTATATGATTCCATATCATAAATTGCTAGTGATGTTTGGGTTTCAGTCTGGCCCTGAGGAGAACACTCATGGGTCTTCTCTCTCCCTCACTATCTTACAGCCTCACAGGCCTCTTCGCCTCTTTTTCATCTTACAAGATCCTTCAATATACTAATTTCAGTCAATAATGATTTAGACTTATTCTTTGACTCTTCAAAAGTGTTTAATCAAAATGTTTAGCTGGGTTAATAATGTTAAATACATGAATAACTTATTTTTCTGTCCATCACTAAATTAATATTGTACTATATTCTTCATTTTTATTTAATTACATTATATTCAGGCTCTATTTTTGCACTTTACATCTGTGTCAATGAAGAATTGTTAGTTGTATATCTTTGTTATATGTTTATTTATTGTTTGTTATCAATTTACATAGTCTAGTCACAAATTTTTTATTCATATGCAAGTTATTACTATCGTATTTATTACTATCATTGTTTATTATTATCATTGTTATCAATTTACATAGTCTATTTAAAAAAATTGTTTATTCGTATGCAGGTTATTTCTATTGTTATTTATTATTATTTATTTATTGTCATATTTATTTATGAGAAAGTATTACTACTTTTAATTCATAAGAAAATGAAGTGATCTCAAAGACCTCCACAGTGAACTTTATAATGGAATGAACTGCTTTGGTGTAACTGTATCAAAGCATGTAAATAAAATTTAAAAAATAAAACAGCGCAAGAAGTATTTCTTCATCAGAGAGAGGCAAAAAATCACCATGATTTGAAATATTACTCTCTGAATCAGATTATATTGGGATTCACTATGTAATATGTATCTTATATTGATTGAACAGTATTAAAAATCCCTATCCATTTTTTAATCTATTTAGAAAGTCCAATATTCAAAAATAAAATATGTACAATATTCTAAAATAATTACATCATATGCCTGATAATTATTACTACATCATAGCTTACTAATTACATCTAATGAAATGTTATTTAACATATACACTCAATGTGCACTTCACCAATATAATATATAAAACATTTTTATTGTTATTATGCTAAAAAACATTCAAAAACAGTGTTATCTGACAGCACAAACAACGTAAGATAACAAGGCGCTGACGCAAACGCAACGTAGCAGTAATGGTGAAACTGAGAAATTATGTCAATAGGTCGGTTCATCTAATATCAAACGATACCAATATATCGCAGATAAAACATTATCGTTACCATAGAAACTGGTTTATTTGCAACAATGTTTGACCGTCAAATTTCCGACGGTTGAAAGTAATACTGTCAAAAATCAACGCTCACTTGTAGTTGGGATAAAAACCAGTGAAATCTCCTTGTTTCTAAGATAATTACTGTCCTTTGAAGCAAATTTACGCTATCCTCTCAACAATATGGGTCCCAGCAGAATGTTGCTTTACTAAGATGCGAGATCAAGCACAGCCACGGTGTCTGTGTGGGCTACCTGCTGTGCATAAAAAACAAGACAAAGGTATATAAACAACATGTATAAGAATTTTAGATGCCAGAATGACAGTGGGAACAGCGCTGTCTAGGGTAGCGTGAGGACACTAGAAATACTCACATGACTTCTGTCAACTGAGTGATAAATCTGCAACAAGAAGTTCCGTGCATGTATGTTAAAACTAGTTTAGCTCAACTGTTTCTTTTATTTCAAGGGTCATTTTCTCATGCTTATTAATGAATACTCTTGCTTTGTTTGAAAATTAAAAAAAACTGTATTTAGTGATATGTATAGTATGTATAGTAACCTCTAATATCCGGATTAAGACATTCACTGTTTAAGTTTTCAATTAACGTTCTAAAATCCATATATAAAAATTCTTATAACCTATAAAAAAAATGATGTCAGGATAGTCAAATGTTGTCTGGAGATATATACGACACCATTTTAATGACTAACCATGATGATCAAACTAGAGGTGTGCCAAACAGCACCTATGCGGAAACCAGCTGCAACTGTGATGGTGCCGGCCGAGAGACAGTACCGTGAGACAGTTCCAGTTCAGAACAGTTCCACGACTCATGAGACACTCTCTATGGTACTTTTAGCTTTGATGGTGTCAATTCTACAGTACCATAAAGGGTGTGGATTTTTAATCATAATTTCAGTTCCAGCTTGGTACTTATAAGATAAAAATTTACTCTGTTAAACACATGTTTGATTTTAATACAACATAAATGTAAATATTCATCTATAACGTTCATTTTTATGGATATATCGATTAAATGCTTACAATAATGCATATTAAAAAAGAGATAATCTCAGGAATAATAAGATTAATAAAATAAAAAAGGATAGTATGATTTATTTTACAAAATATGCAGCTAACATTTGTAGGCCTTAAATATAGTCTATTTTTTGACATAATTATAGTTCATATTTAAATAGACGAGTTCCCTGACTTTTGTAGTTTTCAACTGAGTTCGTCTTTCATTTATAATTAAACCTGTTTTCGAAAAAAATACGTTCATAATGGAATAGACATAGGAATGAAACATTAGGTATTGTTTAGCCAGAGTACTTAGTGATGGGTATAATAAATTAGTACTAATATAAGATAACAATAATACTATAAAAGCCGAATACTACGATTAGCAACAGTGATAGCACGCACGCAACTGTTTGGTTTTGGCTATTAAATTATTTAAAGAGTCTGCAGAAGTACAGGTCGAGACTTGTTTCATTTCTAACAACTGCACAGTCCGTGGGAATGGGTACTGTTGACGTTGCCGGGACTATATCACTGGCTCTGTGGAGTTGGAAGTTGGAACTGGGAGTTCCAAATGTTGTAGCGGAACTGTCGCGGTTACGAGCGTGAAACAGTACCAACGAGACAGTTCCAGTTACTTTGACCCACCTCTAGATCAAACCCAGCCACAGTGATTGTGTGGGTTACCTGTTTATCTCACGTATAATACATATCCATAGACATCATCCGCCACTGAAGCCAGTTTGTGATGACAGTGTTTCCACCAACAATATTACAGGAATAGTGTATTTTAGTAACTTTAATACATTTGTATAATTGTTATTTTCTGGCAGCTCCCAAAAGTGTTTTGAAGTAAACATTCTGCGTACCCTAGGCTTAGCATATTACGGTAGGCTTAAGTAATACTGTATTTATTTTAATATGATTAGTAATCGTCTACCACCAATACAGGAGTATAAAATAGTCAGCAGAAGTGAACGTCTCACACACACAAATATGCTAATTAAAAAACTATTTATAAAATAGTGACTTTTTTAGTTTCGCAGGTACCTACTTTCAAAGAATAATCTGTATCATGGATGATCTCAGAATGCATTTTCAACTATTAAAATGTTTTGGAGTTAATTTTAAATACAAATTATGGATGCTTAAAAATTTGGCGAAAACTGAAGTTTTAAAACAGCACAGACACAAGCAGTCTGGTAGTGGTGAACAAGTACAAATTTAAACTGTGCAAATCCTTCTTTGCTATAAAATGGACAGTTTTTTAGATAGTGTATTATATTTGTTGCAACAAAATTGGAAAGCCAGAAAAAACTGTACTTCCAAATTCCACAATTTTAATTTCCTTATATTAGCAACAATACATAAGAAGGAATATGAACAGCAATTGGCCTCTCCTTAAAAAAAACTACATTATTAAAGTGCCTTCAAAAAATGAAAACTCTCGTATTAGAAAGTTTTTTGAATCTATTTTAGTAGTTTAAAATATATTGCCAGATTTAGTTATTCTAAGAATATATATTCACTAATATTAGGCTATAAATTGTATATTTACATATTTCAAGCTATACTTACAATCACAGTGTTTAAATTTTGATTTGTCTTTGATCCATTGGTCAAGTTGTCTAGTGGACTTTGGTTGGGCCTCCTGATTTTCTAGATTGTATTGAGACATAATCATCTAAAAAAAAAAAAAAATTAAATAATATGATCATGCCTAATTTATTTAAATTAATCTTAAATATTTGTATACAAAGTTTTTACTTCGGAATACTAATGCCCTAAATATCCTTGATTCAGCTTAACCAATATTAAAGTCTGACACAAAAAACAGAATATATACATTATCTAGGCTCTTCTGGGTTTATCTATTTTATTGCATACAGTAGTTTTATACCTATCAACACAGCCCACATGCATATACCGGTAATAGGTAAACTGGCAAGAAATATGCCACCCAGAAATGGCTAGAATTGACATCCTTGTTATACTACTACAGGCTATTTATATATTTATTATTAATTTGTAGGGGTGTGCGAGTAGTGATTTTTGAGTTCGAGTCGAGTCGAGTAGTTGGCATTTTTTCGAGTATCGAGTATTTTTTGAGCTAGTATTTACAGAAGGATTTGATGTTCACCCAAGACAACTGTAAAAGGCAGACACCATACTAAGCCTATGTTAAGTTTTGCCAGATTCGTAAATATATACATCTAAACTGAACACAACAATTTTGATTTGCTGTTTGTAACTGTAACATGTGATAAATAAAACTGTTACTTCCTGCCTTCCTCCATTTTTATGTGGCATTTTTTTGTTTAACCTTTTTCCTTTTTTCAGAACTAATATTATGTAAGAAATTAAGAAAGTATATTATTAATTGAAACAACGTGGATTATAAAGATTTAATCTGTTCACTCATATCACAGATCAGATTTTCTATGCAATCCAATTATACTGTTTCCCAGCAGGCCTATATGTTTATCTGGTGGTTCAGTTCAAAGTGTACCGCGAAAACGTAGTGAAGCTTGTTGGCAAAAGTTGCATCCAACCAAACTGATGCTAAAATTCAGGCAATATCGCCAAATGCAGTCATTTGCTTTGATAATTGCCTCTTCTCAACAAAAAATTGTTGTGTACACGCCAAGAAGAGTGGATCTGTATTCTGTGGGTATTTAATTCAGTAATAACAAGGTTACAACTAACTGGAAATAAGCTGTGAATTATATAATCAAATTTGAAAATCTGGATGACAAAGACTGTAGTTCAATCGATTGATAATAATAACTAAACAGTTTTACTAAAAATAAATTTAAAAGTCGCTTAGGATGATCATAGTTTTTAAATTATGATCGGTAATGAAATGTGTGCAATTTGAAACTATTTCGATACATGAGGCTACACTGAACAACAGATAAATAATTATGTTAACGAGAAATTCATAAAACCTGGTGTAATCGAATGAAAACCATAGACGTAGTCGGCTAATGTAATAGGTCTACCCGATATTGGCGACGAGATGCAGTCTGAAATATCAGCTAAGTGCCAACTAGTGATACAGTGAAGATTTTGGACAGCTAAACTATAAACTTACGAATAAAAAATGAGACGTTTGATAAGGCTTTGTTTCATTAAAAATTATTTTCCGAATCTCTAAATTCGTCGTGTTTTGTTTAGAAAAGGTCTTCTAACATGTTTCTCCCTCACTTTGGTTAATTCGTGATTGTTTTACAGTTTACATCGACGTCAATGTGAACAGGGGACCGTTCAGTGAATTTACGAATCAAAATTATCGTACTTTACCACCTTTTACACTCCAACTGTGTTATTATCTAACCTAGTCAGAAACCGTACAACAATTTGACAGGAAAAAATATCGTATGCGCAAATATTACACAGTTTTGGCGATCTAAGGCGTTTTCGAAATAATAATTAATAGACGTTCGTCACGGATATATATATTTCTTATTTGACGGAAAATAAATCAATAATATTGTGTCACACGCTGCTAGAACGTCATTACCATATTTTATATGACATGATACGGTATTTTCTTACGTCAAATCATTGGATGATTCCCTGCTCAGATTAAAAAACAAAATAGACCTCAATCGACTCGCAAGAAATATACGATAATTTCATTTCCGAAAAAGAGCTGAACGGTTCCTTGCACGTACTATACTGTAACCGAGATGAACTTTCACTTAGAAAAGATTGGAAGTTTGATTCTTGGGATGTAAAGTGACCCATTCTCGGGACTCTTTTGATTGCACAGTATTATTGATATGAACGAAAATATGCATAATTTTCACGGTGCACAGACAGATTTGTATTGGTAACAGGTTTTTTAAGCATTTGGAACCGGATCTCTCGTCCCCTTTCTTGGGTCATAAAGAAACTAACCAGCACTTCTGATTTATTCACGCTTTTTAAGGTTAGGTTACAAGTGACTAGTAGACTCGGCAAACAACATGTGTGATCGCTACTATTTACAGTGAGCGCTACCATCCCAGCTCTGTTGATCACTTTGAACTGAACTAGTTCAAATCATAATGAACGAACTCTTTCACTACTTCGACTAGTTCATTTGACTGTCGTCGTGTACTACCTATTCTTAGGCGTTTGTTCAGTTCATAATTACGCGTACCAAACTGATAACGTATGATTAAGGGTAAAATAAAACACAAACATTTTTTATTAATAACTTATAAAACTGTTTACTCTTAAAACTAAATTAAGATGTAAATCTGATATTTCGTGAAATACACCTACTCGCTCGAACTTCCGAGTAGTTTTAGGAGCTTCGAGCTGAGTTCGAGTAGTAAAATACTCGATCAAATACTCGAAGTTTCAAGTACTCGCACACCCCTATTAATTTGATAAAGTTGGGAGTGCCAATGACCAAGTGGTCTAGGACGTCAGGACCTTAAACCTGAGTTAGTGATAGCATAGGTTCAAATCCTGGCCTTGACAGTTAGTGATATGTAGATAATATTTGAAGATTTCCAATGCTCTGAGTGTTTAAGAAACAAACACAACGTTTCAACAAGTGTAACAAATTCCTACAAGTCTTCTGGTGTACTTAATAACTTAACCTACATATAAAACTTTTTTTTAACCCATACTAAATCAGAAAGAACTTAATACTGTATGACTTAATACTAAAGATTACTGTTGAAAGTCGAAAGTTCTTGAAAAACTATCACACATAACATAATTATAGAAAATATAATACACAAACACACAATATGAAATACAAAAGAAAGGCAAACTATGAAATCATTTTTTTGTATTTCATATTGTGTATTATCTTTTGTATAATTATGTTATGTGTGATAGTTTTTCAAGAACTTTTGACTTTCAACAGTAATCTTTAGTATCTAGCATGTAGTATTAAGTCCTTTCTGATTTAGTATGAGTTAAGGATACAAACAAACAATTTTTAGATGTAGGCTAAGTTAGTAAGTACACCTTAAGACGGTAAGAGTTTGTTATACCTGTCGAAACGTTGTGTTTGTTTCTTAAACAATCAAAAGCATTGGAAATCTCCAAATATTATCTACATATCATGATCAATCCAATGCTAATAAATAACTTTCAAACAACAGTTGACAAAAGTTAGTTTTTATCAGTTTTGTTCGCCTTGTACTGTACTGGTTCTCCCCTTACTCTGACTGACAAGTTCCCCACATAGATCAATATTCTATTGGCAAATGGGCAGAGTAAGTTTTGAATTGACCGGCCTGGCCTCTCCTTTTTGTTAAAGAAAAAAATTATTTATAAATATATAAGTTATATTGTAAATTATGAACTCAACAACAATTATGAATCAATCTTTCATTGAATAGCAGCTTCAATAATATACATTTAGTTGAATTTGTTCAGTTTGTAATGGATAGTTTTGGTGTTCTGGTGCCAACAGTGAACATGTTTATCCACTGTTGGATGAAATTGAATCACAATCATGAATCATTCCATTAGTGGCTACTAAAACGTCTTTCAGCCAACATCAGCCAACATCAGCCGTCTCAAAAATTCATGCCAGGCTTTATTGTATATGCTTACAGTTGTTTGTTTGTACACATTTGTCATACTATAGTATGAATCAGTAGACAATTTTAATATTTATAATACTATAAACTGCATACATAGAGTTACTGCTCATGTCTACAGTGCAGTCTTTTAGCTCTAAGTAATCTCAGAGAGATTTCAGTAGGAACAACATTTAATGGCTTAGCATTTATTATCATCTCTCATCTAAGTCAGCTACTAAACAAGATGGAAATATCCCCATCCCCTGACATGAATGGAAGGGGCTTGATCAATTCTAAATGTGAATGCATAGATCCTATAAGCATGCTTAAAGAAACAACCATTAATCCAAAATGTTAGACATCAGCGATGTGTCATTTATCCAAAACATAAAAGATGTGACAACAATATTTTTGTATTGACTATCACAATGTTCTACGTCCTTCCTAAAATACACAAAGACACCACCCACCCTCCAGGTAGTCCTTTTGTAGCAATTCAATTCAAAGCATAGAAATGGAAAGTATTTCTATGGTATGACAGCTTCCTTCTCATGTTAAAAACACCAATCATTTCCTTAGTCTTCCTCACGATCCCCCTCAATGTCTGCCTCTCAATAATAAACTTCTTACAATTGACTCTACTTTTATTTACTCCAATATAACCCATGCCCTTGGCCAAGCCGACATGAGCACTTCCTCAACATACAGACTCCCAACAGCAAACCTAGCACTCTGTTCTTAGTTCAACTAAATTTATCTTTAAAAATAATCATTTTCAAAGTTCCTGGCATCCACTACCTTCAGATCAAGGTTGCTGTCAAAGGGAGGCCCTTCCTATTCAAATCACTTAATATGGATATAAGAAAAGTCTTTCCTTTCAATCCAACCTGTTTAACACATCTGCTGGCCCTGCTTCTTTGATATTTTCATGATCTGGATTGACTCCAAAACCATCTTGAAACCTTCCCACAAGGGGTTTGCCAGTACTCGAAACTGAGTATTTGATTAAGTATTTTACTAATTGAATTCAGCTCGAAGCTTCCGAAACTATTTGAAGTTCGATCAAATAGTTGTATTTCACAAAATATTATGTTTACAATTTACAGTTTTACAATCCATCCCACACCTCACGTGGCGTCCGTGGCTGGATGTACACTAGTCATTTTTCAAAATATAGCTTCCCTGATAAACAATAATGCATTGTTGTTTGTTTGCTTTGTTGATACGCCCACAGCCACCATCATAATAATATTGACAGCTGTTTGTCAATATTATAACAAACTTGAATAAATATGGCCTATTAATAATTATTATTTGGCTCTGATAAAAAGGTTTATGTGAGTTCTTATGCAGTTCTTATGCCTCGGCCTATTATTAAAATGTTCCCACAAAGAAAATTTCCGCACACAGAGGAAAGTAGAAAGTTCCATCCCCAGCTCGGCAGCCAGGGACGATAAAGAACAGACTGACCTGAGGACAGAAGAGCAGCTCAACGTGTAAGCTGAACAACAGAGAAGTAACTAGACTGCCCCCATTTCCTCCATTTATTCGTACACAGCATCATACATATATGTTGAGTAGGACCTATATGTACATTCTCAGCTTTTTGACAGTTTATATATAGTGAATACTACAAGATGATTGTAAATTGATTATTAATGATGCATAAAACATAGTACCACCTGCTATTATGAAAATAAGCAAATTGGGAGTTATTTACAACAGCCTAAATCTCACTGACGATATATTGTCCGCGGGGGGTTTCAACAGTTTTTTACCAACAATATATCAGCGGTCTGGGGTTTTTAGACAAAATAATTCAACAACGATAAATCGGCAGCTGAGGTTCAATGGGTTAATATTGTCTCAATATGTTTTTTACTAATTTTAAAAAGTTAATTAGTACCTATTACTATTAACACATTTAATTGAATACTGAAAGACTACATAATTGCGCACCGTAATGGCTAACCACAAAACACTATCACTTAGTACAGTCACCCCTTCTACAAAAATGGTGGAAACAGAAAACCAACTACTCTTGGAACACAAAAACTGGCACAAGCGGCGAGTGACAAGTTTTCCGACAATAGCTAAACCAATGCATTTGAAGCAAGAGCACTACGTAAATTGACGTAGTCCACCAGGTGTGTGCCACTGCTGAGCTACGTTAATTGACGTTGTCCGCATTCAGCATGTTAAAAAGCAATTAATTACATTGGTTTTGTGGTTACTTTTCTAATTTTACTACAAAGTATAGTTTTTAGTAGTTCATTTTATTAATCTATTATTCGAGTGAATGACAATCAATTAGATACATTGGTTTATTTTTAATTTTAGCAAAAATGTTGTCTTTGAATTAGATTTGCATCAAAAATTAATTTAGAATGCAATAAAAATTCAGCGCTAAATTAAAATTTTAAATACTCTCTCTCTCAGCATGTAATTATAATTAATACAAAAATTTAATTTTGTTTAACTCTATTCCTGGCAAGCGATTACTAGTAATCGATAAAAGACGCATTCAGGTTGGCAAGCGATTACTAGTAATCGATAAAACACGCTTCCGCTGTTTCCGTTATTGTACGAGTTCTATTCCACTTATATCGATCGTTGAGGCATCATGGAAAACTAGAAATCCTACCAAATAGTATGATACCAAATATAGGTATGTGGAACGGAACAGTGGACCGGAACCGATTTATTATTTTCGTTGTTTACATAACCTTACGCTGAAATGTTTACCATACTGAAATGTACCAATTTTGCTAAATAAATATGTATTAGGCAAACTTAGTTTATTATAATTTTATTCCCTATAACTTTGTGAACATTTTGGTATATAACACTTTAGAATTAACTTGAAAATTATAATTGTTATAGTTTTTTTAGTGAAACTTTGCATGACATCTGATTATAGTCATTTATGACATACATTTGATTATTCACCAACAATATCAATTTTTACGCAGATAATCCAAAACTTGTATATATTTTCTGAAACTAGATAAGATTTCTAACATTTTGGCTATTTCAGAATTTCAAAACTCCAACTGTAAGTATATTCAAAATTGCATGTCCCCCCTTTTTTTACTTTATAATTTTTTTTGTTTAGATTGAAAAATTTTCTTTTTTTTGGTTATATTTTTTATGTTTTTATAATGCATACCTGCAGATTCTACATGAATTTCTGAACAAGAAAATATATAGATGTTTACATATAACTAAAAGAATATATTTTTTATGAATTTAAAAAAAACCCCTTGCGCGAAGGTCAAAAATGGCTTGCCAGTATAGGAAAAAATAGCCGCCAGGAGTAGGTTTAAAGTTCTTTTTGGTTTTTAGTTTATATAGGTATACTTTAAATTAAAAACTATAAATAATGTGTTTACATAATAGATTTTATTTAAAAAACTAATATTAAAAAATGCAAAATATTCAATTCTAAGACACATATATTTTAGAAAATAATTTTACAGAACACATTACAGACCTCATGAAAAAATATTAATTGTTACACATTTGAATGCCATTGACAATTCACAAAAATACTTACATATTTATTCAAAAATTGTTTTAAGTATGATATAACTCAAAACACTCATCTGGGTGTAGAGTTGGAGTGCTTACACAAGTCTTGCAAAAGTAGATTGTGTCCTTTCTCATTTCTTTTTTTATGCACACAACACATCTAGTCCCCTTCCGTACATTTTATAAAAATGTCTTCCCATTAGTCCTTCCTCAGGGGGTTCTTGTGGTTTACGACCTTTTTTCCTTTTCCTCTGGAGCGCAATCTTCTCTGATACCAAGTTTTCAATCAGGCTTAGTCAGAACTCTGCTTGAGTCATTGGTTTTTGACTAAACTGTCCTTGAACGTTCTTGTACAATAAATATGAATTAACCACAGCCACTTCTAACAGCTAAAAGAAAATCTTCCTATACTTTTTAGTCTAGCGCAAAAATTGGTAAGAGGAAAAATAATTATTGCTGCGATCCACAGCCCCCAAGTGCTTCGTATAATCTAGAACTACATTTGGTTTTGGAACAGCAGGTTGATCTGGCCATTTATTTGGTACTTCAGTCATCTTTTTGCCACCCTTACTATAAGTACTAAGCATGGTAACAACTCTTTTGTCTCTCCAGCATAAAACCATGGTGTCCCCGTTTCTCTATGAAGTTACTTCACCCTTTTTCATTTTTTTTACTTTTCAGTTTGAGACGTGATGGCATACTAGTTCTAGTAGTCATTACAGTCCCTGTAAGATTACAGTTTATTTTCAGAAGCTCTGAGGTTAGTTCTGGGCTCATAAAGTAGCAGTCAGTGTATACGTGAAGTCCTGACGTTTCATTGTTCTTATCAAGGTAAACCACAGATTCGCTCAAGATTTTCACAATTTGGGTAGTTTTTAGTAAACTACAGTTTCGGATCAATGTTTCTTTTCCAAAATATGGGATAAAATTGTAAATATACCCGTTCTCGTAATTGGATAAAACAAAGAGTTTCATTCCCAATTTCACGGGCTTTTGTGGGTTATAAACTCTGAAACTTACTCTTCCCTAGAACGAAATTGTGCTCTCATCTACAGCAACAAAGTCACTTGGTGAATAAAAGAGCTGGCACATTTTTTCATGTGGTCAACAAGAGGTCTTATTAGAAATCCTTTTTTCCTGGACTGGCGTCCCTCGCTATGGTTGAAATGGATATTCCAAAAAATATTTAGAAACGCATCCTTGAAAAAGCATCAGAAAAGAAGGGAATTCGCTGTGTCCATTTAGTAGAAAAATAACTTTTAATATTAGTTAGTGGTATTAGACCAATATTAAATACGACACCAAGAAATGCTTTGAGATCAGAAATAGAAATATCATCCCATTTATTTAGACATGAACGAGGTGAGGTATTTGTGGCTTTTCTCTTATTAGCAAGTAATTTGTTTCATTACAAATATAATTCAAAATGTCATCATTGAAGTATAAATAAAAATACTGGATTGGTCTTGTTTCATGATCAAAAGAAATAGGTATGTTTGGCCCCTTAATTACATTATAAATTGGAATTGTTTTCATAGGTCCCTAATTGACTGGCTTCCTCACTATTTTGTTCATCACTCTCTGAATCATTATTTCTGATATTATTTATTTTAATATCCTCCTGATCATATTCCTGTGGCACATTTTCTACCTGAAATCCACTTGAAAAAGAGGCATTTAGAACACCATCAATAAAATGTTCAAAGTCACTATCATCCGGGTTTGCCATTATTTCTAACACACTAAATTGAACGAAAAAGTATTTACAATGTCACAAATACATAACTAAAATAACATAATAAGACATTCACTATAAATAAGATAGCAAAACTAAACTTTGTAAAAACGAAGGCAAAAAAAATATTTCTTATATTAAGTGATATCTAGGAAAATTTTTTTTGAAAATCGAAAAATGGGTGGGGGTTACTTTGGAAATGATATAATACAAATTCAAAATTCAGAGATAGCCAAAATATTCTAAATGTTATCTAGTTTCAGGAGTTTATAGTTACTAAATGTTAATTTGGGTTTGAAATATTTATACTAATATACCCGTATCTAGTACAATTTCGTAAAAATTAGTTACCGTGGTAACACGATTTAAAAAATGTGCAAAAATATAAGATAATCATTATAGGCTTATTAGCTGTCAGATTGGGGATCTATAGATTAAGAGATGAATTTTCTCCGGAATATTTACAAAAATTTTGGGTTCTTTGTTTACAAATTTTGTTTTGTCTTCAGGAGGCTTTAGTATGATTGTTTCTAGGTTTTGTGGGAGTATATAAGAAGTGACACAGAAAATTTAGTGAAAATTAGTCCATAATTTGTTGAGTTATTTTAGAAAAATTCAGCAATCCTTCCCCATCCCTATCCCCTACCTTAAAGTTTCTAAAAGTTCTCTAAGATCAGATGATCGTTCGAGTTACTAAACATCTGTAAAATAGTAATATAAATATACATTTACAAGCATTATTTTTGCTTATAAATATACATATAACTTAGAAATACATCACTTTTATATTTATTAACATACACATTACAATATACGAATTTCACTAATAATTCACTTCACATAACACAAAAATACTTCACAGATGACAAATATACCTATTTAAACTAAAACCAACACTAAAATAAAAGGATAGTTACACTTAAAAATAAGAACGTAATAATGTAAGAACTGAAAACACCAAAAAGAACTGGCAAACGCTTTCACTTTAAGGAGTCGAGATTCGTATTGTTCCATTTCACCATGCCTTTCATCTAAGATACTAATCAGACATACCATCGTAAACTAGAACTCCTCCCCTTTCTAACTATTCTAGTTATTGAGTTTAAAGTGTGACGATATGATAATTGGTTGTATTTTAGTGAGCAAAAAAAATACCTTAGAGTGCAGCATGGCTATTAGCCGTGTTTCGGTTCGAGGGTTAATGCAAATGATGCATAAATTCAACTGTTGTAGACATATTAGTTAAGGAAAAAGATCGGTTTGGAACATCCCTAGTTAGGAAAAGTGCTATCTAATATTAACAGAATATGTTGCTTACCTTAACTGCTTCCACAAATCCACGCTCACTAAAGGTGTTATTTTTATAGTCTGTATTCAGGAAATGAGTAATTTGATTGACATTAACCTGTAAAAAAAATGCCTTTATAAAACATTTTAATTTATCAACAATTTTAATTTATCATTCAGGCTTGTAAAGCATTTGTAATGGAATTTTATCTATATAATTTTATTCAAGCCTTTGATCGCCGAGGAATTTCTTATATTGTGTCTCAAAACCGCCGGACCCTGTTGTACTAGTGCTACTGCTGGGTGCCAAGCCAACTTGGCGTGTGTTAGGCAAAACTGACAAACCATTTGTCAATTTTGCATAAATACAAATAAATATTTGCAGTTTTGCTAATTTTAAAGATATCATTTTGGTGTCATTATTTTTGTAAAAATATTCTCTACAGATATATGAAGACCGTGTTAGGTTTTTAACACTTTGAGTGCTGTTCCTAAATACGGAAGCCTTTTGAAGAATGCTGGCCATTTTTGGTTTTTAACATAATTTTATTGCCCTATTCATACAAAACTAAGTAAAATAAGTACTAATAAAATACTTGTTTTATATTTACATGCGCTATTTACACTTTGTAATAAGAGTCCACTCACTAAACATGCAGATAAAAGCAGTGCAGTCTAGCGCCAACAACTCAATCATTCAGGCTAAAAAAGTACAGTGTGCGAATTCTAGCGGTGAAACGGCTCACTAACACCACTAGAGACTATTTAGAGTACCAGACTCTTTATTAAAACTCAATAACCTATTTAACAAAATTAAAACATCGATCCCGTAAAACTATGGAATCCACATTCTTCGGAAGTTAAGCTACTCTGTAAAAATATGGTATCCGCAGTCAAAGTGTTAGTTTAATTTAGAGTCAAAAATAAAAAATAACTAACAAAATTAAGATAAAATTTTATAATTGTTATTTATAATTTCAATAACATCATTAATACTTGTTGAAAATAAACATAAAATTCTTGTTTTTTATTGAAAGTAAAGCAATTAATGAAGAAAGTTTCCTTTGAATGTGAGCTAAAAATAATCCTAAATAACATACTTTTTTTTAATTTTAACCCTCCGTTTGATGACTATATCACTTATACATGATAAGTGGTTTTTTGTCAATTTACCTGGTTTATTTAAAATATTTTTTACTCGTCCTTAGAAGTGTTGTATTAGACTTGTTATATATAGTTTTTTATTCTAAAAACATGCTTCGTTAATTACTAAAATAATATTTCACTTGTTAAATTTCCTGAAAATCTGATTTCTTGAAATTCAAAGTCTTGAAACAAATTTTTTATATATATATATATTTTTTTTTTTTTTTTTGATGCCACAAATGTTTATAAAAAATTATTCATTCAAAAAAAATCAAAAATATGCTAAATGTTCCAAATTTTCTTTAGAATAGAAATAATATCATGCACTATTTACAATAATATATTATATATAAAACACACTCTGGAGTTGAAAACTGCATACTTGTTCCATATGCAAATTTGTACTTACATAACACTTAATCAGTTTTATAGATATTTATCAAAGAAACTATGCAAAAAAAAGAAATTATTCATGTAACAAACACTCGTCCATAAATAGTATCTAATAAAAAAATTGGTAATAGTATAGAAATATTTATTTACAGCACTTTATATACATGTGTACATGACAATGCCACACCATAGTACTACTGTCAAAGCGCTGTCACCAAGCTGTCAAACTATATTCCAATATTCTCAGACGTCAAAAAGTTGAAATCCAATACATCCATAGAAACCTTATTATTTCCTCTTTAATACTATATTATAATCACGAGCATTGCTAGCGCCGTTTTTAAGGAAATTATGAAAAACGAATGTATTGCACAGTGTGATAACATCACCTATGTGATAGTTGACCCAATGTATCACATCATGCGATAGTCATCTACAGGGTGTTCCAGTAAACCTCCTTAACCCTACAAGTGATGATCATTTTTCTCCTCAGTGATAGCCCATTTTTCGCTGTCGCGTAGACTTATTTTGATAATTACATAATAAATTGAAACAAGGCCTTATATATAACATGTTATATATCAAAATGTTCAAAATTAAATTCTTTATAAGATGCAAAAATAAAATAAACCTTACCTTAAATTTTTTTGAAGATATCACCGTGTAAGTATCATAAAAAGTTTTTTCCAATTTTTTTTTCATTTTTGAGCTCCCACAGTTTTTTATAATAAGTTATTATAGAAATTCCAAGATATACAAAAGATTTCAAATTTCATACTGAAAAGAATGATATATAACAATAGCTCTTATGTACAAAAAAATGATTACTATAGCACGACAAAACAAAAAATGGTAAAGTCAGAAAATGTAGAAAAATGTGACTTCATGTAAATAAATTTTCCTTTCCATATTTTCCATCACTGTTAGTGTTTGAACGGCATAGAAGAATGATAAATATAACTATTCTGCTTTAGTTTAGTATAAAAAATAACCGGATCGGACTATAAATAGTGACGGTAGGGCGCGTTTACGAAACGACACGCTCCGTGTCGTTATCACTTCACAAGGGCGTAATAACGACACGGACCGTGTCGTTATCACTTGGAGGGTTAAACATATTCCCTGACTTTTCCCTGGCCGAACCCTGATTTCATACAAAATTACCCTGACCCAAAATCGACTGTTACATATACATCTATTTAACTTAATTTAGTAATATTATGTACAACCCTGTACATGTATTATGTTATTTACAGTTAATTGCAATTATTAATTACAGAAATATCAATATTTCACCAATATATTTTTATTAATAACCGTAATAATTTAATTCAAAACTATTACCTACAATAATTATTCTTTTTAAACTACTTTATAAAATTAGAGGTAGAATTTAAAAAATATTTATAATTAGCTTAAGTAAAAAGCAAACATACATTTTATTCTATTGTTAAATTATGACAATTTTCAATGCCTTGAAAAACGGCAGAACACTATAATTTCCCCAAAACTAGCATAAATTTTAGGTCTACGACTTATTTAACAAGTACTAATATTTAACAAGCACTAATCAGACAACTATTTCAGTAGGTTTTAAACTTTTAGAGATACAAAACTAGTTGTATGAGGTCGAACAAGCATAACCAAAGTACAATAACATAACAATTAGTTTCATAATTTAGAATATTAAATGGCATGTAAAATTAACAGTTAGTACTGAACAAAGTAAAGGATTTTTGTAGCGCACCAAAGTATATAGTGACTATTACAAATCACAACACACTGATGTTCTTGTTAGGATTTTCCAGGTTTTGTTTCAAATTCCCTGACTTTTCCAGGTTTTCCTTATTTCCCTGTTGCTGGACACCCTGTCATCAAACGGAGGGTTAAGAAAGTTTGTAAATGCAAAAATCTATATAATGCTTAGTTATGTAGCCTACTTGCATTATTGTTGAATATATTGTAATTTATTATTCCATAAGTGCCTGAAATGTAATAAAAACGCTAATTTAACACAATTTAATAAAACATCACACATTGTTTAATTATTTATCTCAAAATATATGTAAATTGTCATACTTACAATTCAAAAATTACCAGGAACGCATATGAAAAGATAATTTTCACCACAAAAATAAAAAAATGAACTGAAACACGCTAAGTTTTATAAGGTTCAATAAAAATATTATTGAACACAATTTTATTTATACTATATACAACATTGACTGTGTGTTTATATTTTGCACAAACCAGGTGATAAATCCACAGCCACCTACCTACATCAGTCAATAATTTTTGTAATCATATGTTAATTTACTAAATCAAATTAACATTGTTGAGGCTATTTTATTAAAGAGGAACCATTCCTCTTATGAGATGCCATTTATTTATTTATTCCTATAAATAACGAAACTGAGGCAAAATTACTAAAAACCGATTAAATCAGCTCAAAGAGGTTTTGGTAAGATAGTGCATGGCGCTGAGAACCCTTGGCGGTTCTGGCTACCAAATGGTGAGCTGATGTAGTCGGCCTCTGGCGGTTTTGGATAATAACTACAAAGCCGATCTTATCAGCTCTTGGCAGTCAAAGGATTAAGCCTGAGCTTTAGATTAACTTTATTACCATGTAAAATTCAATTCAGCATAAATGAAATGTAGACATGTCACACAAAACTAACCTTGCGGTACTCGTGCGGGCTACAGGTGTAGCCCAGCCTTTGTACTTTGCAACTTTCTCAGATAACTGAGGGCAAGGAGTAGTCAGCTCCTCAGTACCTTCCAATTAGAGATCATCAACTGATACCACTGGTGTCTCCAAACAGGGATATGCGGACGACATAGGTCTGGTGGTCACCGGTAAGTTTTGTAACACTGTTTCGGGCATGAATGAAAGTCTGAAATTGGTAAGCAGATGGTGTTCCAGGGAAGGACTTTGAGTCAATCCCAGAAAAACCATCATGCCTTTTACAAGAAAAAGAGACCTTGGATCACTGAGTGGTTTAAAACTTAACAGAGTTTCATTGTGACTTTCAGAGAAAGCTAAATATCTAGGGGTAACCCCAGATTGCAAGCCTACTTGGAACAATCATCTTTCTACTATAATTAACAGGGCGAAGTGGGCACTTGTAGCGTCCAGGCGCACCCTTGGTTTGACGTGGGGGATGAGGCCGCATATGGCTCATTAGCTCATTGAGGCAGTCGTTTGCGCACAGATTTCCAATGGGGCTCTTGTGTGGTGGAACAAGGCTTGTAAGAGCTCGGTGAGTAAAAAGCTTGCAAGTAACCAAAGACTAGCATGCTTAATTATAACAGGTGAATTTTCAAGCACACGTACAGCATCACTCGAAGTGCTACTCAATTTACTGCTACCTAACCTTCACCTTATGGTGGAGGCTAAGAAGGCAGCCTACAAACTAAATAGTGTAGGCAAGTTCAAGAGAAGCAGATCCAAATCTGGCCACTCGCAAGCTATTGAAAATGAACTACACAGCAGAACATTGGACATGGTACCAGATGTCATGGACGCAAAAAATTCATTCTCCAGACCTTATCTGGTCAACTTTGAATCCAGTGAGGACTGCAGGCTAAGGATAGCTACAATCCCACCACAAACAGAAATCGTTTGGTACATGGATGGTTCTGTCTTGGAGGGTAGGGCTGGGTACTGGGTCTACGGTTCCTCTACTGGGACTTGCCTATGGGGCAGTCTGGGGAGGTACTGTACGATCTACCAGGCCGAGATCTTTGCCATCCTTATCTATATATCACTGTATGTACACTGTACATATATAAGTGGGTGGCTTGGTCAATACCACTATATGTGGATGGGTGGGTGTGTGGGTCAATACCACTGTACATACAGTATAAATGTGGATGGGTGGGTCAAAACCACCATATGTGTATGGGTGGGTCAACAACACTACAGTATATGTATAGCAATACATCAGTACTAAGAAAATCATAATTTGCATACCTGGGAAATTTCTTTTTCGGCAAACCAGAACAACACTTTTTGCTTTCTTGAGTTAGTCGCAAACTGAGGGAGTCTTGGTAAGATAAGACCTGTACAAAATAAAGAGTTATTAATCTGCTGTTAATGGAAATATCATGTGTTATTACTATTCATCAATAATAACCATTATAGCCATACATTTGTACAGTTGATCATTCATGTTTCTCATTACTGATATAGAGGATTAGAGTACCGGTACTTTTAATTTTGACATTAGCTAACTTAAACCAAAAGGGAGCTTAAAACACCTTAACCCTCACTCCGGTGGCCAGTGTACTTAAGCCCATTATTTATGCTACAAAAACGTCAGAGCGTATTTTCGCCTGTTAAGTATTGCGTCAAATAATAATTTATTATAAAATAACAAATTGGAGTAGCTTTTTCCTATGATTTAGGTAGCAATGGAACCATAATTTGTTGCCTGATCAGATTCAATTACTGGTTTTTGGTAAAGACGACTAAGGTGAAAGATAAAAAAAAAACCGAGTGGTGAACTGAAAGAGAAAGCACCCCATCTTGGCAACTCACCGGTATCTTTTGTTACTCTTGTTTATAAAGTAATTATCGTTATATTTAGGTGTTATGTTATACTATAAAATACACATATGTTGTAACTTTTTTTATAAAATTAGTTGCTGCCATGACCATATATATCATTCAGATACAGTAGAAAGGATTATTTGGCAGAGTACCCTGGCTGCTTTACTTAAAAGGTCATTATAGACTTACTTAAAAGGTAATTATCTTTAAAAAGGCTATCACGTCTTTACAGAGAATCATTATACGAACACCCCTTCGCAAAAGAGCTTCTGGACTGAAAGAAGTTTTTGACAGTCTTATCGATCCAAGGTCAAAAGGTTTGCTAAAAACATTGGCTAATCTTAGTCTTTGCATCATCGAGCATGTTTATTTGAGGAAGACAGAAATCCTCATTGTAGGTTTCAAATAAAACCCTACTGGATGGGCTGTATTTCTAATATTCCATAGCATATGAACAGTAGCTGCTCCCCCATCAGAGCTCTAGGGTGGAGCCTCTCCAATAGAATTTCATCAACAAATTTTGTCTATAAATACCTTACTGACTACAGAACTTATAATAAGACCCGATGGACATAAACAGTCAATAATATTTAATGAGTGACCAGGGCCGTAACTAGGCGGTGGCGAGATGTGCCCCCGCCAAAGGCGCAGGTACAACGAGGGCGCAAAATTGGCTATGAAGGAAACCCATTATTTATAGGTAAACACTTTTCGAGAAAGTAAACTTTTTGCACAAATTGGAAGAACACATTTGTTTTTTGTTGTTGTTGTAAAATTACTGTTTATAATTTGTTTTATATATTCAGTACTAAATTATTAACACGTAATAAAAGAAAGCTTCCTTAATTGATGCGAAGCTTGATGGCGCGAAGTAATCCCAGGTAAACAAGAGCGCCCCTACTCCACTCGCCAGACAATCGCGCCTGGCGGGAGCTGATCGACTCTCCCGCCAGGCGCCAGCTGTGCTTGAAGCATGTCATAACTTGAATATTTTATACACCGCTCCCGTACCACGACGCTCTCGCTCTGATACTCATTTAGTATCTGTCTGTCATTCAGTTTAGTAGTTTTTGTGCAACGACGAAATGGTTTTTAATTACAAGCAGTGAATGTTTTAACAGTCGTGGTTTGGACTGGAACTCTTGATTGTTTTGTTGGCTGATCCTACTCGTGCTACCTTGGTCATTATATAAGTAAGAAATTTAATAATATTTTGTTCTTTTTGGTAAATAATTTACTTACAGTTTTTGCTGTAATTAACTTAGAGGCCAAGTTAATTGTAGTGTAATTTGGCAAATTAAGAATTATTTAAATTAAACCACTGTCCACCGTACTATCGTTTCTTAATTTTTATTGATTTCAATATAGGCCTTAACACACGTTATTAAAATGTGTCAAGTATAAATAGTTTATTGGGTTGGGTGAAAACTAAATACAGTAGAGTCTCGATTATATCCGTCATAAACGGGCCAGCAGACGGTCGGATAATCAAAAATGACGGATAATAGGGAAACCCCAACCCCAAGAAAAAAGCTATTTAAATGTTTAAAACGTTATAATTATGTATAATACATTTAATACATTAATTTTAAACAACACACTCACACAATTGGACACACGCGACGCGAAGGGTAGATGTTGTTGTTACAGTTGCACAATACTGACTAATTGGTGTGCATCTGTGCCAGTGACCTACGGATGTGTGGGTGGAGGTGAGGGAAGGAAGTGGATGAGTCAGTACAGGTAAGTTTAACATGTTTGTGTTACTTTTTTGGTGTTTAATAAATAAATAGTTTAAAATTGATAATTGTGTGTGTGTTTTTACGTCAATACCACCTAACCTCCGAGTTTTTACGTATCCGAGGTGTCCTTGGTCCCAATTACACTGGATAATCGAGATTCTACTGTACGTCAATCACAATTATAATGTTGTAGTTATTACTATGTTGTACTAATGTTGTAGATATGGGACCAAAAACACCTTCCGGGAGCGAGTTCAAAAAAATTAGAAATAGAAAAGAACAAGATAACAAAAAATTAGCATCTGCACTAGGAAATTGGCTGAAGAATGAAAATACCAGTAATAACCCAGGTCCTTCTGAGCCTCAAATTCAAGACGAAGAAGTAGACGACGAAGAAGTTCATGGTAGAGAGACGCACACCGAAGACTTTTGCAAGAGTAATATGGTTTTGGAGGACCCCACTAGCCACATCACTCCCATTGAGATCGACAGTAACTTAGAAGAAAGTAGTGGAAATTGTAGTTCCCAACAAATAGAGTACGAAGATCCCAGAAAATGGCCGACAAATTTTAGATTTGACACAGTTCGTTGTAAAATTGTAGAAAAAGGCCCTCAAATGATTAATTTGGAAAACCACGTGTTTCCTTGTTCTGATGATGGACGACGCTTCTCTCAGAAATGGGTTTACAAAACTCTACCGAACGGGGAAAATGTGAAAAGGCAATGGTTATTGTATAGCCAATCTAAGGACGTCCTGTTTTGTTTCCCCTGTCTTCTTTTTTCAAAAGACGATAAAAAGGACAAATCTGTGTTTTCTAATATTGAAGAGGGATTCAACGATTGGAAACACCTAAACCCATGCATTGTCAATCACAAAAGGTCAATACTTCATCGAGATTCTTACATTCTATGGAAAGAGTTAGAAATAGGCTTAAAAACAGGCAAGTCTGTTGACGCAGGACATCAAAAGCTAATACAAGCTAAAACAGACAAGTGGACCAACATTCTGAAGTGTATTGTGGATGTTATTCTTCACTGTGCTAGGAATAACTTAGCTTTAAGAGGTGGATCGGACTTGATTGGTGACAGCAACTGTGGTGTGTTTCTGAGTACCTTAGAGCTTATTAGTCATTTAATCCTCAACTAGCTAAACACATAGAAACAGTTAAACATGGAAAGAATTTTACTAGCTATTTTTCTCCCCTTATTCAAAATGAAGTCATAGACCTCTTGGGAAGTAATGTCAGATCAGAAATATTGAGGAAGATAAAACGTGCAAAGTATTTCTCTATCATGTTCGACTGCACCCCAGACACAGCTCATTTAGAGCAGATGAGCCAAGTAATCAGATATGTTACTATCGAGGATGGTAAAAAGGCTCTGTTGAAGAGAGCTTTGTGGACTTCGTCATAACTCACCAGAAGACAGGAAGAGGGATATCTCAAGAAATCTTGGAAAAACTTAAAACTGATGACTTGGATATACAGAACTGTCGTGGACAAGGATTCGACAACGGATCAAACATGGCCGGAAAATATGAAGGCGTTCAAGCACACATATCCCAGTTAAATGACCTGGCAACATTTGTGCCTTGTGCGGCACACAGCCTAAATCTCGTAGGCGTGCATGCTGCAGAAGTTTTAGTAATGATGACAACTTTTTTCGGAAAGGTTTTGGATTTTTTCAAATTTTTCAGCAGCTCTACCTCGAGATGGGAGGCCTTGCTTGGTTGTCTCAATACCACACTCAAAAGACATTGTGACACGAGATGGTCTCCAGGCGTCAAGCCGTGACATCTCTTAAGAACAGTCTAACCTCTGTTTACAAGATTTTGATAAGCATGACTGACAGAGACAACGACTGGAATGCAGACACAGTTTCTGGTGCTATGAAAGTTTTAAAACAAATTGATTTTGAATTTGTGTCGCTTTTGGAAATGTGGTCTGATATTTTGGTCAGTGTAGATATTGTACAAACAAGGCTCTTCAAGGGAAAGGTACAACTCTGGATGTAGCGTCTAGTTTGCTCTTGGGTTTAGCAAAAAAAGTAGAAGAAATGTGCAAAGAAGGAGTTACAAAATTTTTGGAAAATGCTAAAGCTACGTGTGACTCTTTGACTATTCCCAGTGAATTCCCTTCTAAAAGGATAAAAAAGGTCAAGATGATGGCTGGAGAGCTGGCAGAAGATCAGTCACGAACACTAGGTCCTCAAAAACTATTTGAGAAAGAGTGCTATGCCGTGTTTGATAAAATTTCTAGTGAAATGGGAAAGAGGGCAGAAATTTACCATCAAGTGTCATCCGATTTTAGTTTTTTGTCTGGGAAGTCCTTAAGCCAGCAATCCATCTCTCACCTAGAAAAATGTGCAGCCGATTTCGGGTTGAAGTATAGTAGGGATGTAGATACAGTTGAACTAGTCAACGAGGTTTCTTCATTTAAATACCATGCAAATGAGCTTTTTGAAAATATCGAAAAGGCAACGCATTTGGATATTCTCACAGCGATCTCAAAATATGGACTAAGAGATGCCTACCCAAACATTGAAGTAGCTATAAGAATATTTTTGACCATGCCTGTCAGTGTGGCATCATGTGAAAGATCATTCAGTAAACTCAAAATTATTAAAAACTATTTGCGTTCCAGCATGAATGAAGCAAGACTGACAAATCTTGCCATTCTATCCTATCTATAGAATACAACATTGCTTCGAAAATCGACTACAACGATGTCATAAAAGAGTTTGCAAAACTTAAAGCAAGAAAAGTTAAGTTTTAGTTGCCTAAAATACCATTCCAAACTATGTATGTTTTACTAAGTTCGACAGGTTAATCTTTATTTGTAGAAGATTTTATTGTATTCTGTCAATATTATATTTCTATGTAAATAAATATGTATATATGTTAATGGATAGTCTACCTTATTACTTATAATCCCCAGATCAAAAGACACATGTAGGTGATCAAAATAAAAAGGTTATAGGCTACAGTTAAAAGGTTATTATATCGTTGAGTATAAATTTAAAAAAAAACTACTAGAATTGTTCAAAATATGGATAAATTTTACAATAGAAACGTGCACTAAAAGTGTATTTTTCACTATTAGTGACTCACACGTAATTTAATTAAGAAGTCTGATGGACGAATTCCTTTCAGAAAATAATAAAACTTCACCATTACCAATAACAAATTAAAATTAAACCCGTTGTAAAACGATCTCAAAACGATTAAAAACTAACAATTTTGCAGTGTGAAATTCAAAATTTTTCGGGGGAGGACCCCCGAACCCCCCGTTACGTTGGGGGGTATTCCATACCCCCCAAACCCCCCGGCAGGGGCGCAATTTCATTCCAATCGCCAAGAGCGCTGTATGGCTTAGTTACGGCCCTGGACATAAACCAAAACAAATGTTTTCAGGTTGGTCTGTACACTGGGCTCTTGCTGAAGCGCCCGCCACTAGCAATGCTAAAGCATAGGAGAAACAGTAGTGGGAGGGGGGTATCTGCGAATGTAATAGGAGTGTTTGGGCACCACCCACCAGGCTGCCGGGTTTAGAGTGGCTGGAGAATCAGCTGTTTGGTACGGAAGTTGACAACGTGCGTGGTTTGATGTTTGCGCATATTTTATCAATGATATTTCATTAATTATTTGGTATGTGTTGACTCTGATTGTAATATTTCTGCAATATTTAAGTCATAATTAAATACTTTATTATTAAAAATGTACTTCAAAATTTAATATTTTTTTATAGTAAACAAAAAACTTTAATTTTGGCTTTATTGTTTTTAATTTTTTCCGAGGGAGGAACCCTGGTTGCATGGAGCAGAACTCGGAATAATGAAAATTGATCTTTACAGTAAAAACAAACAGCCGTGGCACCAGGCTGAAATCTAGTAAGGGCCACCGGTAGCCCTCATTGCAGTTAACGTGTTATAAGACAATAGAATATTTTACTGTCCATATATCTTATTAGTTTATATTTTCTGAAACTAGAATACATTTTTGACAAAATGGCTATTTTGAAATTCTCATTTAATAAATATTTAGTTTCTGAAGTACAGCCCCACTCATTTAACTTTGCTCACGAACAAAAATTTTAAATATAAAAATAATATTTATTTATATTTCATTTTAGGTTTATTATAGGAGCCTAGTTTATTTTGAACATTAAGACACCAAACACAGTAGGTTCATACTTATTTAGTATTAATTATCAATTTTTTAACAAAATTATTCAGATTTCTTAAAATAATCACTTGCCATTTTTGGAAAAATTTGTAGACAGTGTAAGGATTCAAGAAATTCAAAGGCTGCAGATTAAACTTAATAAGTGAAAAATCTAAAGTAGGAATTTGAAATGATAAATAAATTCATATCATATAGACTGTTAAGTCCTTAAACCAGCACAGTACCGATTTAATACCCCGCTTGCAGCGACGGCGAGTAACACTTATTATATTACTTGGCTTCAAAACACCAGCATAATTCTAATACCACTATAAGTTGCTACACGAGTTGCTGTTTACAGAGTTACGTTAATTGTTATTTAAAGAGTCTCAGATAAGGGACTTGTGTAGAGGAAAAATAAAGGAAGATATAGGAAATATTTTAGTTTTTTGATATTATAATCAAATATTATTTTTTCTGTAGTCACAACAGTGCATTACAAGGGTTACGTTAGGATCTGATGTACATATAAACATTTAATAGTCTTATGAATGGGTCAAATAACTGTTATAAAACAGGTCAACAAATCTTTAATTTTTGGTTTGTTTAATACATGGTTGTAGGGCATAATTTTATCATTAGATTTATTACATTTCCTTACACACACACACACATATACATATATATATAGGAACGTGTTGGAGAACCAATCCAGATAGCATTGGTTAAGTGGCTCTTGTGAGGCAGATCTTTCAAACGTTAATTATACCTAAATCATGTATTTTAAATGCTGTCTGCACTTTAGTAATTTTATTGTAATTAAAATCATATTATATTGACTCTTCCAATAAATTTAATGGCCTAATGATAAAATGTAGGCTATAGTAATCTCTATACTGCTAACAAACACCGGATAAATACTCGTCCGTAAAAAAAAAAACAATAAAACAAACACATATATAAACATAATATAAACACAATACAAGAAAATAAAACACAAAGAAATAGAAGAATTACATACACAAAACAATTGTAAAACTTTAGACAAAAGCATCCACCAAGTAAACCTTTTACTTTCACTAAAATTCCAAGTTACTAGTATCAAGAGTAATTAATAAAATACTTGTTCTTAATTACATGCTCTTTTTACACTTTGCAATAGAGTCCACTCACTAAACAATGGATCTGAAACGGAAGAAAAAACAGTGCTGTCTAGGGGCTACAAATCAATCATTCTGGCTAAAAACAGTACAGTGTGCTCATTCTAGTGGTGTAACAACTCGCTAACATCACTAGAGACCATTTAGAGTACCATACTCCGTATTAATACTCAATAGGCTATTTTGTTAAATTAAAACATCGATCCCATAAAACTACGGGACCCGCATTTTTCTGAAGTTACGTTACTCTGTAAATACACAGGATCCGTATAGTCAAAGTTTTAAGTAAACATTCTGCACTATATTGATAATAAATTAATTGGAAGGTTAATTAACAAAACACACTCTTCGCTGGTGAAAAATTACCGTTCACACAACTCTTCACTGTTGCCTCGCCCGTTGTTACTACTGGTAATTGTAAACATAAACAAAACAAAAGCATCACCCCACCATTGCCCAACCGTGTAGTCGATGTATTTTCGTTATTTAAAAAGAATGCAACCGTTTCATTGAAATAATTCGGCACTAAAACGGTTTCAAAATGTTGCAAATAGCTACGGTACAACAGATGAACAGACAGCAACAGTGAGCGTCATCAGATATCAATAGAAGAAAACGAAAACTCCCAAAGTTTAGTCTCAACTGTAACCTGCAATACCTCAACAGAATGTCAACAATACCATCTAAGACGAAATGCTTGACATTGATTGATTTGCGTGCTGGCCTCGGCAAAATGCGGTGGGTGAAGCTATCATATTGACTGCAACAGTTTCATTTAACTGTTTCGACGTCAAAACTGTTGCAGTTGTAACCGATTTGTCAAACTATTCCACCCGTAGTAATTTGAATGTATCGTTGTGCTGAGTCGACTCGAGTCTTATCATACGAAGATTGATGAGGTTTCCCGAACTTGTCGCTTGAGTTTAACTGGAGTCCTTCTAAATTCCAAACCTTGCTGACGTCACCGGATTACTCTTGTCTCGCTCGCCGAGAATTTCTGATGGTTGACGGAAATTCAAGCATGTTTCCAGGTTTTTTCAAGGCGCCGTAAAATTCAAGCATAATTTCTGGTTTTCCCAAAATTCACGGTGAGTATTTACCCTGCTCCCACCACAGTTCCCCTCCAGTGCCAGTGAGCTGCAAGGTACAGTCATGTACAAAACATTAAACCAATGATAAAATATTTTAAATACAGTTAAAAAAAATTTCATTGTGTTTCTTTGAAATGGCGATTAATCTATAATTTAATTCATTAAGAATAGGTACTTTAATGCAACTAAGTGTTGATAAAAAAAAAAAAAACACAATAGAAAATCCAATGTAAACATTGTTGCAAGTGGGATCATTATTGTAATGACAGATCCATGTTCCTAACAGCGACTGTAATATGAAAATGATAGTGCGTGGTGGGGGACAAAATGTTCGCGCCTGCGCCGTTCGCAGGCCATTTACCATGGGTTGGATACTACCATGGCTATTGCAAACATACCAATTGTAGGAAGTTAAAATCCTAAAATTACCAGTTTACTAGGAGTGTGCGAGTACTCGAAACTTTGAGTATTTGATCGAGTATTTTACTACTCGAACTTGGCTCGAAGCTTCCAAAACTACTCGAAGTTCGATCGAGTAGTTGTATTTCACGAAATATCATATTTACATCTTAATTTAGTTTTAAGAGTTAACAGTTTTATAAGTTATGAATAAAAAATTGTACTTCCTTGTGTTTTATTTTACCCTTAATCATACATCATCAGTTTGGTACACGTAATTATGAACTAAACAATACGCCTAAGAATTATCAGTTTACGACGACAGTCAAATGAACTAGTCGACGTAGTGAACGAGTTTGTTCATTATGATTTGAACTAGTTCAATTCAAAGTGAACAACAGAGCTGGGAAGGTAGCAAATCACACATGATGGCCATCCGAGTCTAGTTGTCACTTGTAACCTAACCTAAAATAGCGTGAATAAAACAGAAATGCTGGTTAGTGAATTTATAACCCAAGAAACGGGACAAGAAATCCAGTTCAAGATGCTCCAAAAGACCTGTTACCGATACAAATCTAATAGTCTGTACACCGTGGAAATTATGCATATTTTCGTTCATATCAGTAATACCGTTCAATCAAAAGGGTCTCGAGAATGGGTCACTTTACATCTCAAGAATCGAACTTCCCATCTTTTCTAGGTGAAAGTTCATCTCGGTTGTAGTATACGTACGTGCAAGGAACCGTTCAGCTCCTTTTCGGAACTGAAACTATCGTATATTTCTTGCGAGTCGATTGGGTCTATTTTGTTTTTTAATCTGAGCAGGGAATCGTCCAATAATTTGACGTAAGAAAATACCGTATCTAATCATATAAAATATGGTAATGGCGTTCCAGCAGTGTGTGACACAACATTATTGATTTATTTTCCGTCAAATAAAAAATATATATATCCGTCACGAACGTCTATTACATATTATTCCGAAAACGCCTTAGATCACCAAAACTGTGCGTAATATTTGCGCATACAATATTTTTCCCTGTCAAATTGTTGAACGGTTTTCTGAATAGGTAAGACAATAATACAGTTGTAGTGTAAAAGGTGGTAAAGTACGATAATTTTTATTCGTAAACTCACTGAACGGTCCCCTGTTGATATTGACATCGATGTCGATGTAAATTGTAAAACAATCACGAATCAACCCAAGTGAGGGAGAAATATGTTGGAAAACCTTTTCTAAACAAAATAAGACGAATTTAGATTCGGAAAATAATTTTTATTGAACCGAAGCCTTATCAGACGTCTCGTTTTTTATTCACAAGTTTATAATTTAGCTGCCCAAAATCTTCACTGTATCATTAGTTGGCACTTAGCTGCTGTTTGCGACAGACTGCATCGTGTCGCCAATATCGGCTAGACCTATTATATTAGCCGACTACGTCTATGGTTTTCATTCGATTATACCAGGTTTTCATGAATTTCTCGTTATGACATAATAATTTATCTGTTGTTCAGTGTAGCCTCATGTATCGAAGTAGTTTAAAGTTGCACATATTTCAGAACCGATCATAATTTAAAAACTAATTCATCCTAAGCGACTTCAGAATTTATTTTTAGTAAACCTGCTTAGTTATTATTATCAATCGATTGAACTACAGTCTTTGTCATCCAGATTTTCAAATTTGATTATATAAATGACAGCTGTTTCCGATTAGTTGTAACGTTGTTATTGCCTGTATGAAGTGTACGTTGAATTAAATACCCACAGAATACAGATTCATTCTTCTTGGCGTGTACACAATCAATTTCTTGTTGAGAGGATGTAATTCTGAAAACAAATAACTGCATATGGCGATGAAACCTGAATTTTAGTATCGATTTGGTTGGATGCAGCTTTTGCCGACAAGCTTCACTACGTTTCCGCGGTACACTTTGAACTGAACCACCAGATAAACATATCGGCCGGCTGTGAAACAGTATAATTGGCTTGGATAGAAAATCTGATCTATGATATGAGTGAACAGATTAAATTTTTATAATCCACGTTGTTTCAATTAATAATAAACGTTCTTAATTTCTTACATAATATTAGTTCTGAAAAAAGGAAAAAGGTTAAACAAAACAATGCCACATAAAAATGTAGGAAGGCAAGAAGTAAAACGTTTTATTTATCAAATGTAACAGTTACAAACAACAAATCAAAATTATTGTGTTCAGTTTAGATGTATATATTTACGAATCTGGCAAAACTTAACTCTTTCAGTGCCGCAGGATCGCTATTTGCTACTCCATGTTTTATGCAAGAAATGCCAGAGTCGCTATCTGCGACTCTCGCGGGATCGCATTTATTTTATATAGTACAAACCTTAACTGGCTTGATAACTATGCGTACGGGTTCCAAAGGCTTCAACGCAACTTTCAGTCTCGGTTCCGTTGCATTCTGCGTGGTTTCTGATTTTTTGTAGTGGTTGTAAACAAAGCCTCAGTGTTGTTCCGAGTCCAGCACTGTGAAGCGGGAGCGTGAACAGTAGCCTTGTTTATCTCGTGTTTTATTGTAAATATAAAAAGTTTCTAAATGTAAATAAGTTTTTATTGTTATTATATCATCTTTTCGTTAGTTTAGTGTATTTACAGTGTTTTATTTTGTGTCTGTTATTACTTTCCAAGACTATGTTTTGACTGTACATATTACGACGATCGTAAGTCTCACTGTAGTGTAGAACTTATTATAGCTTGTAAAGTGATATTTATAGACTAATTATGGAAACAAACAATATTGCTAACAATAATGAATGTTTACTAGAAGCATTAGACACTAGTATAAGTAGTGTAGATAACACTCAGAGTGTTAGTTTAGGTGAAGGTGATCTGATGTAATGTAGGCCTACATCTTGAAGACGGTGAAAACTCAGACAATGACAGTGATTTGGATATTTTTGATGATTCCTCCTCAGAATTGGATGACACAGATGCCGATGAAGATTATAATCCATCAGCTGGTGATTCATCAGATTCCTTTGAGAGCAATGTAATTGTTACATCAAAACCTAAGCGCAATAAGAAGTTACCACTGTTTCCTGAAATACAAGCTAAGCAGAGAATATTGAGTTTGGATGTAGGCCTACAACAAGGAAGCCCCATTCATAGTGGTGATAGTTCCCCTGACGATCCAGTAATACCAAACCAAGACCATGAGTCATCTGTTGACGACGAGCCGCCACTTGATTATCGACCGCCTGTCCCCCCTCCCGATTGGACATAGTTTTGTCCTGTAAAAACTATATTTGTTGGTATAAAACAATTTTTTTTATGTATTTTTGAAGGGAATTAGATGCACTACAAGAAAACATAATTGATAAAAAATTAAAAAAAAATATTCCAAGACTGCTATGTAATGTCAAAATCAAAAAAATTATGTAATAAAATTTTTTTTTATTATATATATATTTTTAATCTAATAAAGAGGTAAGATAAGTGACATCAAACAGCATAAGAGTAAAGTGCATTCATTTACCTACAAAATAAAAAAGAAAATAGGAATTTATATTAATAAATAAATTTTTTATGATTTTTTAACCAAACCCTTGCAAAATTGTCAATTTTGGCTCGGCACTTTATGCATAACATAATGGAAAATGGGTCCGGCACTCAAAGGCTTAAACATAGGCTTAGGATAATGTCTGCCTTTTACAGTTGTCTTGGGTGAACAGGAAATCCTTCTGTAAATACTCGCTCTAAAATACTCAATAAAAATGCCAACTACTCGACTCAAACTCAAAAATCACTACTCGCACACCCCTACAGTTTACTAACAGGGCTAAACACAGTATTCTTAGTAAACAAGAATATTATTGATACTTACCAATATAGAAACGCCCCGTTTTGGAGAGACGGGCCCACACAATTGAACCAGGTCTCAAGTCTGAAAGTATGTTGTTTCCCTGAAATAGAGAAAATAGTAATAATAATAATGAAAATCTTGATTTGTCATACAAGTTTTATATCATTGACAAAGTTACAATAAGAGCTATTGCAATAGCCAAGTCATTACAACACTTACTAACAAGACTAAAATAGGACTATCCTATAGTGAAATGTTCATAATTTACGGTATATTAAAAATTAAAGCCATCTCCATTGAAAAACTCATCTAAACAGTAAAACTGGGTTTTTAAGCTTTAAAAAAGTTTTTTTTAAAGTAATATATAAACTACTAACTTTTAACATAATATTCCTTAGCATGGAGTTTATGTTCTTATTTAACCAGTTTTTTTGTGGCTGTAGGGAGTAATCTCACGGATGAAATTGATGGGGAAGGAAACCCAGTGGTGCGCACTATACAATCTGATGAAGCATTTACACTTCATACAGGTAAAAAACAGATGTACAAAAGTATGTGTTAGGCCTGCGTGACGGCACCGCTCCGAGACACAAAAGGGTCTCGGCTGATTCCCTTAAGAACAATATAAATATATTTTCCAAACCACTTCAAAATCTTATCAATTTGAGCGTTTCATCTGGAATGTTCTCTGATGACTTTAAATTGGCTAAAGTTACTATAAGGCAAATAAAATTTCTGATAAAAACAACTTCCGCCCTATAAGCTTGTTGAGTGTATTTTCCAAGATATTAGAGAAGATTGTCAAGGACCAACTATCAGAATATGTCCAAACAAACAATGTTTTAAATGAGAGTCAATTTGGGTTTAAGAAAGACAAAAACATAAACGACGCCTTGTTTGGTATTGTTAACGAAATTAACGTTAACATTTCCACCATTAAAAAATTATTATATTTTTGGATCTAAAAAAAGCTTTTGATTCAGTTGAGAAATAAGTTGTTTTCTAAACTAGAACTGGTTGGTTTTCGTGGCAACTCCCTGGCTTGGTTTAAAAGCTATCTCACAGGCAGATACAGTGTGTCTATTGGTGGGGAACTGAGCGATATTGTACCTGTGGACTACAGTGTGGTTCAAGGCAGTACACGCTCGGACCAATTTTATTCTTGATCTATATAAACAATGTCTAAATTAAGATTGTACGGCAAAATTTTTCTCTTTACAGTTGATACCCTAATTTTCCTGCAAGGAAATGGTTGGGAAGAAGTGCGTAACAAAGCCTAGCATGATATAGCGCTTTAAAAAAAAATGGCTTGACCAAAATACGAGGGGTATCCAAAAAGTAAGTTTCCATTAATTATGAAAAAGTTAAAAAGACTCAAAAAATAACTGAAACACATTTATTCAACTTTTTACATCATACCTTATTTTTCTACATAGTTACCATCCCTTTCTAAACACTCTTGGTATCTAGGAAGTAGTTTTTTTATTCCAGCATCACAAAATTCACCCGCCAAATTTTTAAGCCAAGTATCCTCCTTTTGAAGGTCATCGCTGTTGGCAAATCGCCGACCGCCAAGGTGTCTTTTGAGCTCCGGAAACAGATGAAAATCGCTAGGCGCAAGATCTGGTGAGTATGGAGGATGACCAAAAACATCCCACTTAAATTTCCTCAAAAGTTCCATTGTTGCACGAGCAGCGTGTGGTCGGGCGTTATCGTGAATAAGCAGAACCGTGCGCGACAAAAGTCCGCGCCGTTTATTCTGTATTGCCCGCCGAAGTCTGGTGAGAACTTCACAATACCTTTCTGCATTTATGGTTTCGCCACGAGGAAGATAGTCAATCAATAACACTCCACGGCAGTCCCAAAAAACTGTAGCCATTACCTTTCCTGCTGACTCAAAAACTTTGGCTTTTTGAGGAGCTGCCTCTCCTTTTTTTGCCACACCATACTCTGGCGTTTGGTTTCTGGAGTTGAGTGGTGAATCCATGTTTCATCACCAGTGACTATTCTACTGAAAAGGTTTTCATCTTCATCGTCAAACAATCGCAAGAAAGACTGGGCAGCAGCCATTCGTTGTTGTTTATGGGCATCGCTCAATAAGCGAGGCACCCATCTTGCACACACTTTTGCAAGCTGAAGATCTTCTGTCATGATATTGTGCACAGATGACCGGCTAACTTCAAAACTTGACGGCAGTTTACCCATAATTTCATCGAGAGTCACTCGCTTATCATTGTCAAAAACTGCTCGTACAGCATTAATGACGTCTGGTTGCCGAGAACTGGCCGGTCGGCCATTACGCTCATCGTCATGAACATTTTCTCTTCCTTCCAAAAACATTGCACGCCAACGACGGACCATCTGAACGGACATAACATGTTCACCATACACTTGACACAACTGACGATGAATTTCAACGGCAGTTACGTTTTTGGCGGTCAAGAAACGAATAACACTACGGACTTCGCAACTGGCAGCAGAACGCAGTGGAGTCTCCATAATGTTTGGGCAGCACCTGACTGAGCAGCGTGACAATGCGCCAGTGACCGGCGCACCTGTTGCCAACCGAACCGCGCTAAATATCCCCGCCCACAGCTGCACGCTGTGTTACGCACGCGTCTTTTTACAGGACAGGGAAACTTACTTTTTGGATACCCCTCGTACATTATCTTATCTTTGAATATTTCCAAAACTAAATTTATGGTAGTAGCCTTAAGAGATTGCCCCAATCTTTTTCCTCAAATTATTACAATTCATTGCTGCGTAAATTACCTTAACAATGCTTGTGCCTGTGAACATAAAGAAAGAGTAAATGCCTACAAATATCTTGGTGTAATTATTGATAATAGTTTGAAATGGATAGAGCACATACAGTTTTTAAAATATAAAAGTAGGAAGATTTTTTATTGCATTTAGACAATTAGGGGAGTTATTGAATGGGAGAGAAATTAAATTAACTTACTATGCCTATATTCAATTGTTACTTTCCTTTGGAAAAATTGCATGGGGAGGCGCTTACAAAAGCAATCTACAACCACTCTATGTAATACAAAAAAATATTCTAAAAATAGCAATTTACAAAGCCAAAACCCACCCATCTGATGCCCTTTTTTAGAGAAACTGCCATTTTGAATATTAGACAGCTTTTTGTACAAAATCTCTTATTTATTTTAATACAATTTTTTTCTCCAATCACACATCAATATAACACCTGCTATGCATCAAAAGTGGGAGTTCTTTTTGATCCGTTATATAAATCTTTCTCAATCACTATTTCTCCTTATACCTATTGCTAAGATCTTATATAGAAACTTTCAAGTGAACTAGCCTAATTGTGATATATTAATTCTACATCCCTGTTAACCTCTCAACTGCTGTAAACGAGTTAAGTCGTGCGCCGCCGTCTGTCCCGCTGTGCTACGCACGACTGAAGTCGTTCCGCCGAACGCGCTCAGTGTGCTGTACACGTATCAAGTCGGTATTGATTATTTCTCCACTTCAACATGCCCACGATATCTATGGATACTTTGTTGAACTACTAGCAAGCTCTTTACTAAACAGAGAATAGTTGTTCATTAGTTCAATATGTTGTATACAGCTGACTGTTGGCGCTGGCAACTGACAGTGGCTGTTTAGTGTTTTGTAATTGCGTCTACATCACGCGATTCCCGTCTTGTTACGGAGTCGGAAATTGATAATTTACTGTGTGTTGACGATGATTTTAGTGATTTACATTCTGATGATTATTATAATAAATTACATTATAATAAATGTTTATCTAAGCATGGGTTCAGGGTTTATTCTATCTGTAAAAAACCCAGCACAGGGGGTTGGCATGCTACTGAAAACCCAGCAGTTAAGAGGTTAAACTTTAAAAACCGAGCAGAAGTATGAACAAGACAATTAGACCTAGAGAGGGTAGAGACCATTATCACTAGTGTTTACAGGCTGAGCTGATAGCGTGAGAGTGCCTTCTCCCACCGTGGCTTATCGCTCAAGCCGGAAACAAGCCTGACCAATGCCTTTGCCTTTAATCCAGCAAGCAATTTTACATATTTCATACAGTTTCTCAAATATTCTACGTTTTGTTTTGACTATTCTTCTTAGTTTGTTGTATGTTAGTATGTTATAGTCTTCACATATAACTGATTTTGTTTTTCTTTTTTAATTTTTTTAACACCTTATCAAAACATGTATTACGATAAAATTAATGTAGTCTATGTTTTAATATAAATTAGATTTTCCTTCATATTTTAAATAAACACTTTTTTCGCTTCAACAAAATTTCAACACTTATATAAGCAAAACAACTTATCCTACTCACAGGCAATCTGCCCATGTAAGCTATTTTCCATAGATAATTTGTTGTTTTCATGTATATATATTATTGTTTCATTACTTTTTATCATTTATGTAAATGTTAGTTTTTATTACTGAATGGGGAAATAAAGGAATTTCATTTCATTTGTCCTTCCCACAATATATAGTCCCTATTTAAATTGAGAGGTACAGACAATAATTTCACTATATCATGTTTTTTATAAATATCAGCAAAAAGAGTAATTTATAAATAAAATTATTTGGCCTCCTAAATTGAAGGACAGGAAAATTTCTGCAATATTACTGATACAGTAAATGGGGGGGGGGAATCAGAAAAGGTAGGCTCTACAGTAAAAAACATCTGTTTATCCATAAAACTTTTTAAATTTCTATTCATCTTATTTAGCCTATTGAATACTTATAGAGGAATTTTTTAATAATAGCGTGTATAATCTGAAAATTAAGTTCCACACAGTGAATTCCTTTCATCATAAGACTGTCAGAGTGAACATGTTGCTGATAACATTAATAATTAATGAAAATCATAAATTTCAATCACTGAATACACAAAAGAGAAATCCAAACATGAATTATATTATCATCAATAATATAACAATAAAAAGTCACTGTTAATGTTTTTCAAAAATAAAATGGATAGTAAAATTAATGTGTCCATGGCATTTTTAGGGTTTTAGGGTACAGTGTAGAATCTACTATAAGCAATTTAATGAAGCTCCCAAATTGGAAAAGATGAGAATGCTCCTGAACAAGAGTGCTTAGTGGCGCTTTAGTGTAGCTCCAGCATGCGGTGTGGCCAAGAGCACACTACTACTAGCAATATCAGGGTGTCTACTGCCGAATAGAAATGAAAATTCATGACTTTTCATGACCTTACAACATGAAAATTCATCACCCGAATAATGGTGAATACGGTTCACGTTATAACATCGCATTATTTTCAGTCATATTCTACTAAATTAATAATGCCATTATTAACCTTTAATAGACCAATAAATATAGATAAAATACAACAGATTAAAGTAGGCTAACACTATTTATTAAAATAAGCCCAGCATTGTGTGAGTAAAATGTATTTGCAGACATATTTCATTTTTAACCCTTAATAAGGCGCGTGAAAAATAATTACGTAATAGGGCGTGTGGTGTAGAAAAGACACTTATTGGAAATGATGACATTGTTACACTTAAAACAACATTTTAATATGTATTTTGTGTTTTTATATTACTGTGTACTATATATATGCAAACATAGGAATTAATTAAAATTATTAAATACTGTACATTTATATAATTAATCAGAGAACAATAAAACGGTTGTTTTAAAAACATTTATAAAAGAAATATGAAATAAATAAAATCAATATTAATTTTTAAATTTAATTTCACATGTGCACGTTCAGCTTCTCTTTCTTCTTGTTGAAATTCTTTTTCTACACTATTGAGTAATGCCAGCAGTATATTATCTTCATAAGCATCCATATTATCAATAAAGAATATATACACTATGTACAAATTATAAAAACTGGTATTCTTCCGTATCCAACAACTCAAAAACACAAATAATTTCAACAAAATATAAAAACACAAAAGTAGAAATGAGTACCGTAGAAGGGCGCGTGGCGTACAAATGACAACAAAAAAGGCGCGCGTGCGGTGTACAAATGACACTAGTCCTCACTAAACTGTCCAAATGAGACAAAAGGCAGCAGTAAACTGTTTTTTGCTCAAGGCAATATGGGGAGGGAATGCGGGGGAATGAGAAGATAGGTGGAGGGGGTCTCGAGAGTAATGACCTTCACGCTATGCCAAAAATAGAATTTAGTGTGGTGGTTTGTACACCGCGCGCCCTACTAAGGGTTAATATGAAAACAAAACAAAAAACAGGTTCAGACTCCAGAAACCCAGCAAATTGAGCATTACCTACTTATATTTTCAACAATGATTTATGTGATGATGACACATGTCTGCAGTAGGTTCAATTCTAAATTTAGCATTATGAACAAATCAAATAAGCCTAACCTAAGTTGAACAGTAAATTGAATGTATAGTGGACTAATTTACCTTGTAAATAGTCTGTAAGTGTTCCTATGTACCACCATGTGCTCCCATGTACTATTATAAACACTGATAAACAAAATTGTCATTTATTTTGTAGTAAATATAAATTTAAAATGTCAATACACAATTCAAAATCATACAAACAAACAATTCTTCAGCCCCATAAAATTTCAGCCTTGGTCACACTCTCAGACAATAAAAAACTTTGAAGCCTTGGTGAGGCTTGTTCTTTGGAAAATGAAGATTCTGTTTCATGACTTGAGCTTGTTGTAGGAGAAGCTTTTAATAAATTACCTGTATCAGTATCTGTTTCTATTTTCATATTAGGCCTATTCATAGAGCATGAAGGCATAGGATATCAGATGAAGGTCTATTTTGATCAAAACAGTGAACTAGCATAATTTGCTTACCACTTTTCAGATTATTTTCTATCGAGCTATGTTTTTATTCCCTGAGAGTGCAACAATATTATTTGAGCCCGAATGGGAAATACCAAATGATTTTTTTAAATACATACAAAATGCTAAATGTACATCACTTTCATTTTTCTGAAGCCACTTCTTCCAATTTTCTTCTTCGAGCCACAAGTTCTGAAATTTGCACTTTCCAGTCACTGTGCACAAACACTAATCACTTTTATTTGACTAATTTTAGAACTATTTTGAACAATAATAAAAACCAAAAATTTCGTACTAAAGTTCTTTAAACATCAAAATTGCCAGACGCATAAAAACAAACACTAGGCCTAACAAAAACTAACTGTAATAATAGGCCTAGTAACTTTAATACTCAGAAGAGAATTATAAAGTTGACGAAATTCCGTTAACAAATACAAAGTTTAAAGCACAACTAAACACTGAATTTGAATTTGAGTTGAATTAACAAGTTAGATACCCACCAATTTGAACAATTATAATCCAACAAACGGTATAACAGACCATAAACAAAACAAACACTGATCAACGAACACCTGGTCCGGTGCCGCCAATAGCAAGCTGTATTTCTTATTTCCGTCCCTACAGCAATGGAGCATTAAGCATGCCATAAGCATTGGAATATGGCAACCAAGAACATTTCAATATTAAATGCCTATTGTGAATTCAAATATTGTAAAGCACACAGTTATTCACTTTCATCCATGAAAAAATTCAAAAGTAACGTTTTTAAATTTATAGATTGCACAATTATATAAATGTATAACATTAAAACATTTTGTAATATTGACAGTTCACAACACTGTTTTGACTCCGTTTGAACACAGAAAGAACGCATAACTTAGTATACAGTACTAATTTTAGCAAACGTACGATATTTTGAGTGGGAATGATGACGAACGGTTGCCTGATTAATACATTACACCATTCTCTTTTCCTGAATAGAGGAAAGAGAAGTACGATAATTTTGAGTGGGCAAAGAGCTGGCTGTGGTTCTTTGTACCCTAAATACGGTATTAATATTGTAGAAAAGAACATGGTTAGAACAACATCGTAATGAAAATGACGGGAAACAAATATACTTCTGGCAAAATTATTTGCCACAAAACGCTTTGAGCAAATTTCCCAATTCACTCCAAATGCCTCCCGAATTCCCTCTAGTAACGCTTTGGAATGCTAGAAAAATCGTGACTTGAAACAATTTTCATGTCTTTTCGTGACATCCATGACAGACTTTGAAAATTCGTTAATTTTCATGACTTTTCCTGACTTTCATGACCAGTAGACACCCTGAATATATAAACAATAAAAAACTAAAATATGTAGTAAAACAATATAAAAATCTGTGATCAAAAAATGCTTACTTGCACACAAATTTATATCCAGTCTCAGAGACGCCACTTATGATGCCACATCATAGCAGAGGCGAAACATATGGTGATGTAAATATTGTAGATAGCAGCTTGACACAGTGGTAACTGAACTCTTTAGGTTTCAGTGACCAATTCTAACAAGTGGCTTTTCAGACAGGTGAATGTCAACAACTGAAATGTGACAACCATGCAAGACGCTAAAGCCCCTTTTATGCATCACGTAGAGCGACACACGTAATGTAGAAGCATTATGTTATATGGATCCTTTTATGCACCGCACCTGTCGCACGTCCTAAAACACAACACGCCTACCTACGTTACGCACGTCAGGTATGCACCTCTAATAACATTGGAGCTTATGGAGCTATTTATGCAAAGCATCATTTGGCGTGCTGCGAGCATCTCTTCGACCTCAAGTTGTAGGGGTGGGGGTTTACTTAGTTTGCTCCAGTTTAATTCAGAGGTAGTAAAGCTTGTGTGCAGTCATGGAAGACATTGAAGTTGAAGTCCTTATAGAGGGAGTGAAGTGTCGACCGGTGATTTGGGATTCTGGAAACTGGGAATACAAAAAATACTTAAGAAGAGAGATGCATGGGTATGCTGTATTTGTTGCGATTTACCCTGATTTTACTAACAGAAGTAACATTAACCAGAACAATATAGTTAAGTTTAATTTGTTTTCTTTAAGATATCTATTATCACGCATGGATCCATCTTCTTACTAGAACCAATGCAAACTGAGGTAAGGCCAATACTTCTTAGCACTTGAATGACGCGAACACAACGGGTGCGCGTCTTGGCGCTCGCAAAATGCCTATCATTTTGTTAACGCATCAGACGATGTCACTCGACGTGCTGCATAAAAGGGGCCTAAGGTTTGCTATAGTTACAGCTAGGTAATATCATCCCGTCATTGGTCATAGCATTTTGAACCTCATTGTAGATTCCAGAACTTGCTGTACGAGTGCTCTAAGGTCAGGAAATTCAATAATTGGACTTTAAAATTACTTTCTATAATTACATTTACGACTTAAAAATAGTCTTGAGCTAAACCACTTACCTCTGTGCTTACCTCCTCCATATTAATGGAGCTTTGGGAACTATCCAGATCCATTCTATAAAAATAAAATATTATTTTATTAAAGCAAAAAAATCGATTCCTTAAATATTATTAAGCACTCATATAACATTTACAAGAATACACAAGATTAGTTAACACTCCAGGTGCTGACATCGCGCAGTGTGACGTTAGGTACGCGATCTATTTAAAACACACTAGCGGCTATAAACGACTGAATATTACAAAGTACTTTATATAGTATTAACCCTTTTAGTGCCAAGCGTCGCTGTCAGCGACGCCCCTTACTAGTGCGAAAATGCCAGCGTCGCTGTGAGAGACGCGCTGTATTTGTTATAGTGCATCGTTATGTTTTATTAATTGGCCGCCAGAATAATACCAGACGCTTTGCCAATGACCGCTGCACGCAGTTTCGCTCTTGGACTGTGTCTAGATGACGTAACTGTTCCGTGACAGACACGTAACTATTAGGTATAACTATTATGTCGCTTAGCAACCAATGTGTAATGTTTTAGTTATAATTTTGTAAAGAGATAATTTTAGAAGTATAGTAAATGAAATTATATGTATTAGTTCAGTTTTAAATGCTCTATAAAATGCTGTTCAGGACAATATTCTAAAATAAAATTATAACTAACATACGAACCTTCAAACTTGAAAAAAAAATTTATTAATTTTTTTTCTCAAGGTTTTTAGAAAAAAATAAAATTTATTACAAAGAAAGGTTAAATATATATACATAGCTCTATAGAACACTTATTGCTCTTTCATTTAAAAAAATTTTATATAAATATGACTAAAAACATGGATTCTATAAATTTTTACCTGGAACCTTACATTTTTGCCAAAATTGGCCTGGCACTTTTCGCATAGGAAATGCAAAAATGGCCCGGCACTAAAAGGGTTAAAGTAGAAGGAACCCGGAACATATTATACTCTATGGAATACGTCTTTGCATCAAGACTGCCGATATACAACAGTTGTTTAGAAGCGAATGATTTGTTTTCAACACACAAATCAGATGCTCAGTGTATTGCCGCTTGGTGTTTGTTTATATTGTAAGTTTGTTATTGTAGTCTATTATTATTGTTTTATTTTGTGTTTTATTGTATTTTATCATAAAAATGAGTGAATTAAGTAGGTCTAGTGCAATAATAAATGTGTTAGACGAACTAAATGAACAATCAAACATTGAGAGTGAAGTTGAATCTGAGTAATTCATCTTGTCATTGCTCCAGAATGTAAATTTTTGTACATAAGATATATTTTTTAATTAATTATTTTAGTTTTTTATTGATTGTCATTGTTATATTTTATGAGCTGAAATTATTTTGAGTTGTAAAAGTGAAATAACACTACATGATACAATGAAATGTGTAACTTGTCATGTATTAGTGATTTTTTACATGGGACAATTTTCCATTTTTTACTCTAACTGAATGTGTCTAAGAAGATAACCGATAACATGTATATATTTTTGTGTTTATTATTGAATTTTCTACAATGTGTCTATCTTGGATTTTCATTTTATGTCTTTTGTGAACTAATATATGAACTCAAATTGAAAAAATTGAAAAAAAATTTTCTTCTTTGTAAAGAATAACATCCAACAATAGTTTACCATGAAAAGATAAGTCCTGTATAAGTATTTTTTCTTATTCTATGATTTTTTCTGAAAATAATGATACGTAATATGTACCATTTTCATTAGGTTTGCAGTATTTAAAAAAATATTTTATATACAGGGTGAGTCTCTACTGACACCATTAAATTTACCTGTTTGTTGTACTCACAAAAAGGAACAAAAACGTCCATATTAACCTGTGTCCGATTCTCAACCGTTTGGCTGTAAGGGCTCATATTGTGTGTTTTTTAAATTACTTGACATTAACTCACTGATTGAGCTACAAAAACCAAAGCAAAACACCTACCAGATTCTTATCAATACCATTGAAAAGATCGTCAAATTCTCTATAAATGTCAATTATTTTGCAAGCAAACGTAAATAAATAATAGATTTCCTAGAGGAAGTTTATTAAACAAATATGCAACATGTATTTTTCTTCAATTGTTTAAAACCCCATATCAGCACATAAATGTAGTCTAATTTAATGTAAAGTTAAGTAGAAAACTTTTCTCACTAATAAGCTTGGAATAGATGTATAATTTAATTGGATTGAATATCATGAAACCAAAAATAACACCTAAAATATTTTATAAAACATGGTTTATTCGGTTGCACTTAACTACCAAACTCAACCTGTGCCTGTTAAAATTAGTGAGGGTATTAGCATTTGTTCTATTGTGTCATAGAGAATACATCCGTTGATTTCCCGAGAGCAGAATTCCTGATGTAAGATCATTTGTAAGGGATCATAATTTTCTGCGGAAAACTGCTAGATTTCCTGCTAAATGACCGCTTGGTTGGTAACATCATACAAGATGTTGGGTTAGAGGAAGCTGTACTTGGCCAAGTCAAAAGAGATCCAAGAACAAGTACAAGAAGAATTGGTACTGAATGTGTAGTAAGCCAATCGTTTGTGTCGAGACTCTTGCGTAAAAATCAAATACACCCATACCACTTTACTCGTGTCCAGACAATTGAACCCAGAGACCCTCCTCTGAGACGTCAATTTCGTCAATGGGTTTTACAGCACGATAATGCAGATTTTCTTAAAACAATCTTGTGGACAGACGAATATACATTTACACGAGACGGTGTTTTTAACTACTACAATGAACACTTCTATGACACTGAAAACCCACATCTTTGTCATGAATCATGGAGCCAAACTAGGTTTAAGTTAAACGTGTGGGTTGGACTGATAGGGGACAAGCTGATAGGTCCCTTCATTGATCTCCCTACATCATTAACTGGAGTTCAATACATACAATTTCTAAATAATATCCTACCAGACCTTCTCGAAGACTTGCTGTTGGAATTGCGTCGGCGTATTATTTACCAGACAGATGGAGCACCACCACACTTCAACGTGTGCTGTTGCTTGGCCACCACGGACCCCTGACCTCAACCCTATTGATTACTACGTCTGGGGTTTTTTGAAGTAAGAAGTGTACAGAAGTCCAGTACAAACAGCCGAAGAATTGAGACATCGAATCGTGAGGGCTGTTAGACGCCTTAGAAATGAAATCAATCTAAAAGCAAGTGTAAGGGAGTTGAGGAATCGAGTCCATACCTGCATAAGGGAAATGGCGGACATATTGAACACTTATTAAAGTAGTTTTTGTTATAATAAAGCACGATTATCTAAATATTACAGTTATTATGTTTTTATTTCGTAAAGACTGACAGTTTGTTTATTAAGTACAACCAAATAAACCATGTTTTATAAAATATTTTAGGTGTTATTTTTGGTTTCATGATATTCAATCTAATTAAATTATACATCTCTTCCAAGCTTATTAGTGAGAAAAGTTTTCTACTTAACTTTACATTAAATTAGACTACATTTATGTGCTGATATTGGGTTTTAAACAATTGAAGAAAAATACATGTTGCATATTTGTTTAATAAACTTCCTCTAGGAAATCTATTTTTTATTTACGTTTGCTTGCAAAATAATTGACATTTATAGAGAATTTAACAATCTTTTTAATGGTATTAATAAGAATCTGGTAGGTGTTTTGCTTTGGTTTTTGTAGCTCAATGAGTGAGTTAATGTCAAGCAATTTTAAAAACATACAATATGAGTTCTTACAGCCAAACGGTTGAGAATCGGACACAGGTTAATATGGACGTTTTTGTTCCTTTTTGTGAGTACAACAAACAGGTAAATTTAATGGTGTCAGTAGAGACTCACCCTGTATAGTTGCAAACATGCTGAAAAACGCCTAGCACTCAAGAAAGTTCAACTCAGCACCTGGAGGGTTAAATGTTATTATGAGCATAATTGCAGAATTTTTATTAATAATTACCCATCAGAGCCCTTTATACAAATAGATAAGAGCATATTAGCAGATTGGGCAAGTTTCGTTAAATTCTTAACTAAAAACTCAATCAGATAAAAGTCACCATACACACACAACTTGTGCCTATTTTAAGGTGACTATGAATTATAGCATGAGTGAAGGATGAGAGTGGACACAATCGTGTAGTCTGATTACAGAACCATTAATAATAGCTCAAAATCCAGTGCATCTAAGTGACCTACAGTTATACATGGAACCAAAACCACATAGTACTGATCTGATATTTGCTTAACTGACAATCCTGATTCTTCAGTTCTTTAATATAGGCAAGAACCAAACCCTTATCAAGACTTTGGACTTTAATTAACTATTACTGATCAAAAATAAACAAACATACAACAATTTATGCTTACAAAAATTGAAAAAGTGTTGCTTCTCGTCATCTTTTATTCATAGTGAAATGCAATTAGGTAAATTTATTGATGGATCGATTCATTGACTATCGTATAATACTGATATATTGGTAAACATTTTTGTTTTTTATAAAGTGACTAGTTCGCAGCAGTGTTTGACCAGTTGTTAAGCAATGGTCACCAGTTAAGTGATAGACCATCGCAAAAGCGTCAGTCACCAGTTGTTGGGTTAAAATAACATGGTTGTAGCCTAAACCCATCTGTATTTGTAGCTTTATATTTCAAATATATTCTAATCAAGATTGTCTAGCATAGCAGTCCTGCTCTAAAATAAGTTTCTATATTATGATATTCGCGAAATTCATTTTACATTATGTAACCTAACCCTTTGACCACCGTAGAATTTCTTAAGTTATGTCCCAGAACCGCCGGGCCTAGTTGCACTATGGCTACTGCCAGGAGCCGATTTGGCAGTGTTATGTGAAACCACCAAGCCATTTTCAACCGATTTTGCAAAAATAGAAAAAAAATATCTGCAGTTTCGCTAATTTTAAAGAGAATAATGTTGTTGGTGTTAACCCTTTCCATCCCAGCGTCCGGTTTTCCGGACGTTCCTAACATGTTCCAAAAATCCCAGCGTCCTGTTTACCGGAGGTTCGAAAAACGGTCCAAAATTCCCAACGTCCGGTTTTCCGGACGTTCAGAAAAAATTTTTTTTTAAATATTTATTAACTCGGAATATTTTACATAAATGATATAGAAATGTTCGGAATAATATTTTCTATTATAAAAACAACGATTTATTACTCTAATCTTAGAACTTAGGCTTAAGCTTAAGATTTATTACTCTATCATGTTTTATTGTAGTACAACAACTCATTTATTTTGTTGTCTTTGTATTGCGTCATCAGCTGTGTTGACTTTTGTCAGCTGTGTTATTGTGTTTCATTTCGCGTGTTGTTGAGAGGTTATTCGTGTTTCGTGAGTGATGTGATTGTGTTTGTGTGGTGAAAGGAATTATAATGAAACGTTGTAGGTCACCAATTAGTGATAATACAAGTGGTAATTTTATTTTTGCTGAGACTGACGAATCAGATGACTTGTTTGAAGATAGTGGTAGTTCTTCTGATATCGTGGCCAGAACTTTTTTATTTCTCAACATATCAGTGTGAAGTATGGATTTTATTGAAGATTGTTAAATGTTGTTTTGTCAAGTGTTATTAATTTTGGCAAACAATTTTTTTATGCCCATCCACAACGCAAAGAAGTAAAAAAAATTTCAAAATATTTTTTGGTAAGTACATATTATATAAAAAAAGTAATTGTAAATATTTGCATGTCGTTTTATATTTTATTTTATAGTATATATCAACTGTTTAGGAAGCTAATAACACTCGAACTAATAAATTTGCTTCATAAATAAATTTTTATGGGTTTTCTAGTAAAACGCGACAAAATTGCCTAAAAGAGCCTGGGATTTTTGGGTATGTTATTAGTAAAAATACCTGGGATTTTTGGAACAAATTATAAAAAAAATTCTGGGATGGAAAGGGTTAATATTTTTGTTAAAATATTCTTTACAGATATGAGAAGACGGTTTTATGTCTTTAAAATAATTAGACTGACATGTCATATAAATTCTTATTGTGTTTATAATTTATTTAAAGTCAAAAATACAAAATAAATAACAAAATTAAGTTAAAATTTTACAATTTCGTTTTTTAATTTCAATAACATTATTAATACTTTAAAATAAACATAAAACTCTTGTTTCTATTGAAAAAATAAACAAAGAAATGAATGAAGAATATTTCCTGTGAATTTGTGCTAATTACTCACAAATAACAGATTTTTTTTTAATTGTAAGAAAGCTTGTAAACTATCTTAAAAAGTAAAAAAATTAAAAAATTTTCTAGTTAAAAAAACCTTTTACAGCGTTCATCAATTTACAGACCAGATACATGAACTATACTTTTAGAACAGGTGTTGACTATGTTTCCTTACATTATTAACCCTTTCCACTCAAGTGGCGGGGCAGCCCCGCCACGCAAGCTTACCGCACTAACTCCAATGTTGGGCCGGGCCCGACGTCACTATAACAACGTTCTATGATTGTATTTGGACTGACGTAGTTACATTATTGACCGCTAGGGTTGTTGTTTGATATGTGCTGCTATTTGTAGAATTTTTTCGGAACCGTTTGAGTTTAGTTTTTATCGGTAAACAAACCTCAGAAAATGTTATGTTTGTCGTCTGTGGCTGCTCTGTAAACAGCTGGCTGACTGCAACAGCTATCTGCACTCACGTTGTTCCGTTATATGTTATCGTTTGTAGTGAGCTTATAAAACGCATTGTTGTTGCTATGTTATCGTTGTTGTTTTACTGTTTATTCATAATATTTTTATTTTTACGACGATGATTCATGTCGAATAAAATGGATGAAGAAGACGGCAGTAGTATTCTAACTAATGATGGAAGTGGTGACAGAATAGTTTCGATTTCGAACCTCAGTGATGACGGTATTACCAGCTTACAATTTGACGAGGATTTATTATCCAATTTATTATCCAACTAGTTATGTGCCTAAAACATCTTTTACATTTTCTGTATGTTCATAAGTATTTTTACCATAGGCCTATGTGTAACAGGTATGAAAATGAAAGAGTGTTGCAAGTAGGCTATTAGATTTTGTCTGTTTATATTTTTAGCTGATATGTTTTGAATTATTGAAAAAAGCTTTACTTACAAATTTGGTCTAAATTATGTACCTTTTGACTGTTGTTAAGCAATAAAATAAAATTTATGGAGCAATTGTTTATTAGTTGCAGTTAAAACAATTTTTTTGATAAAAAATGTTGTTTTTCAAAAAAACTCGGTTTTAGAATTATATATTTTTTTATGTAATTTAGTCTAAAATATTTGAAAATGACTTTTTTTGTTTGTAAGGATACAAACAACAGAAAACAAACAACAAATACTATTCTTCCTATTTAAAATTTTTCAAAAATTCTTCTTGTATCAGTTTTTTTTTGTTAGAAATTCTATTTTGTTCCAATAAATATATATAATTAAAAAAATTTGAAAATAAAAATATATATTTTATGTTATATTAATCTATACTTTAGTCATAGAAGAAACAAAGAAAAAATACATCAGCTTTTTGGAACTATCAGATATATGTTTTCCCACTGAACAAATGTAGTAGGCAATCTTTGCTTAAAAGTAAATGGAACTGATAGGGAAACTGGGTTCCCAATAATTGAAGTGGAAAGGGTTAATATTATTATTCTTTTTTTATTAATACTAGAACCTGTTATCTTTTATATATGAACATTTGTATTTAACTTATGCTAATGCAAGAAATTGTTTTATGGCAATAAAAGATTTTTGATTTGATTTGATTGATTGAATTCCATGATATTGTTCGAATTGTTGAGGCTATCTACTATATTGATTATAACATTGTGTTAGGTTAATATTATATTCCATCTCTATGTATATATAAGTCCAAACTATTGGAATTGTACATCATATTAACCTAGCATATTCATTTATTTATTATGAAATTTTGTTATGTTAAAATTTTGTCCACATTCTAAATTCACAATCTAAATTTATTGTATAATGTTATTATTTACTTAGTTTTTAGGACAACTAATTGTCAATGCATTTGTATTTTATGCCAGCGACAAATAATGATTCTTGATTTTTTGTAAAATGAACTAGGTGAATGAACTAGTTTAAAATGACCGTAACGAACGACGACTTATACAAAGGACGGTGGATTGATTTATAGTTTTGTTATGAGTTTTGTTTCATAGACACTATTTTACTATTTATACTTATAAATTTGGCCAACTATCCTTCTTCCAATTTCAGTTTTTATTGCTAATATTGATAAAATAAATATTACATTTAATGATGTTTCTCAATGATCTTTCAGCTCTGATGTTCAGTTTGAATTTGACTGGTTCATTTGTCTTGGTCGTTCGTGAACTACCCATTTCTCCACTGCTGCTTTCCAGTTACGATCGGATCGGTATTCGGTACAACGTATCTGAGTAATGATAACTTAGATTATGTTACTTCATTGATTGATAATTGCTGAGTCTGGAGAGTGTTGTTTTTGTTAACTGCTCAAAGAAAATACTACTTAAAAATCTTAAAGCACATTATTTAACCCTTTTAGTGCCGTGGTATTTTCATATTTCCTATGTGAAAATGCCAGGCCATTTTGTGTGAAATTGCAAGGTTTCAAACAAACTTACGCAGCATCTATGTTTTTTGTTATATTTACATAAATATTTTATTTAACTGAAGGAAAAGAAGTGTTCTTTCTAATGAAATATAGTTTACCCTCCTAATTAAAAAAAATGTTATATTAACCCTCCATCTGGGCAAGTTCGCATTTGCGAACTGTTTTGGCGTTGCTAAAACGCGCAAGTTCGCAATTGCGAACTTTACGCCGCGCTTCGCTAAACAGGTCATAGAATGCGCATATGACAAGCTACGGCAATGATTTTGATCTATTCGGAAACTACATTAAACATCGAATAATTCTTTATAACTTAATAGTCGGTTATTTTAAATCGATAATTTACACGGCTTTGTGAAAGTAGCTATTGAATGCACGTTGTCGCTATATTGGACGCTTTGTACGATTCGTTGTTTGTTTGCACTCACAGTAAATACTTGGTTTTTCTGTTGTAACTATCCGTTATAAATCGTTGTAATAAATCCGTTATAGAGCATGTTTCTAGCTAAATTTTAAAATATAAATCAACGTTGTAGTGTTTATAGAAAATTTATAAAATATTTTTTATTGTTGCTGTTACCGTGGCAACAAATTTTTAGGTTTTGTATTGAATCCATTTATAAATTTATAAGACATATTGTATACTTCTAAACGTATATAATGTATATATTTTCTGAAACTAGATAAAATTTAGGACATTTTTACTATGTTACATTTAAAAATTTATTATCACAACATTGTATCCAATGGGTACCCCCACCCCCTTTTGCGACTTATGAAAAAAAATTTCCAAAGTAACGTACCATAAAAAATCAAAAATATCTTTAGGTTAAGTTTTTATACATTATCTGGTAGCCTACATTCTTGAGATCATTTTTATACCATAAACAAGTAGTTTTATTACAATTTACTTATTTTTATGAATTTTATAAAAACATCTTACAAATTGGCCAAAAATCGCGTCCCAATACTGAAAAATATAGTGACCGGATCGAGGGTTAAAAAAATATTTGATATCTAAAATTCTGTTTAGTTTTTTTACTAATTTGAAAGTGCATAATATATTTATAACATTTTTAAAGAAATTTTCCCTCATTACCATTTTATAGAACATTTCAAACTGAACAAAGGCAAATA